>PVHX01014695.1:0-49408 GCA_004024805.1 Geosciurus inauris
TTTAAAAAAAGATACATTTATCTGATTGTTTTCATGTTCTTTTTTGAATTCCTGTATTCTCAAGGAGTTGAAGGATCTCCGAAAACAAAGTGAAATCATACCTCAGCTCATGTCAGAGTGTGAATATGTCTCTGAGAAATTAGAGGTAAGAGGGGGGCATACCTATCCTGGCTCAGCTGAGAAGGCAATTGTTGTGTTGCTGGTGTGTCTACTCCTCTAGCTGTCACATCTAGGATGGTAAACAGGAATGAGTTTCTATTCGTAAAAAGCTGTATAATCACATGCCACCCCTTGCCCTGAATGCAAACTCAACAGCATTGGTCTTATGGTTTTTTCACTCATATAGAGGCATCCTATGTATAACCATAGCATAGGTGGCTAGTTCTCTCCCAAAGAATTTCTTACATAACCACAGAGACAATGAAGAGAGGGACAGAAGGGCAGCCTGAGAGCATAGAGTCAGGGTACAAGTCCACATCAGCCACATCCTAGCCCATGACTTTGGGCATTGACCTTGGTCAGGCCTTCCTCCCTGTCCTCCACTTTCTGATCCATAAAATTGAGAGTTTTTAGTTGCTCCTTCACCTCCAGGGGTCTCCTCACTTAACATACACAAAGAGTGCTTTATTGAGTTACACAATTCCCGTTCTGTTTTGGTAAGTAGTTCCTGGGCACATGTTCAAGAAAGTTCCATTTTACTCCCACACAATAAAGCTGTTACTTGACATGAAGAGTACAAGGCTTAAGGTTTGTTTAACAACTCACAGCCCTCCTGTCTTTGGGAACTGTGTCTGATTTACCTAGATTGGCTTGTGGGACTATCTCTGCAGAAATCTCCATGGTGATGGAATCAGAGGATGCATAGACCGCCTGTTCCTGAGCCACTGGTATGGCCAGTCCTCCCTAGCCAAGGGCCAGAGGCTGGCCTGGGACTTGAGGAGGGCTGTCAGTGGAACCAGGGGAAACAAGGCGCTTTTCCATTTATTCTGTTCTCTCTCTCTGAGAGTAGACCTGAAAAGTAGCCTCTGCTGGCCACTCTGGGACTGGGGCTAAAAATCTCCATACCAGGATTTCAGTCCTTCCCTGCTGGATCCTTTATGAAGGGCCCCTCGGGCAGCACTCTGCATTCTGCAATATGGGTTGGAACTTGAGTTTTGAGGCCAAATGTTGGTCGAGAGAACAGGAAGGAAAGGAGGGGCTGAAACACCCACTGCCTCCTTTCTGACATCATGGTCACAGGCTTGTGTGTTGTCTCTAGTGGTCTTTGACCCTGGCCCAAGTCCATGGATCTGACTGATGGAGAATGATTGGTTCAGCTGTAGCAGGCTTCATGGATGGCTCCCATCAGTCTTTTCCGACTCTTCTTCCTTCTGTTTTGTCAGGCGGCAGAGAGAGACAATCAAAACCTGGAAGACAAAGTGCGATCTCTAAAGACCGATATCGAGGAAAGTAAATACCGACAGCGTCACCTGAAGGTAGAGTTGAAGAGCTTCCTGGAGGTGCTGGACGGGAAGATCGATGACCTCCATGACTTCCGCCGAGGCCTCTCCAAGTTGGGTACAGACAACTAGGGCCCAGCACAGACCTGGACCCCCGATCATGAGTCCCACGTGTGTGTGTGATGAAATAGGACTAGGATGTCCTCCTGTTTGCATTGCTTCTGTAAATGCAGGCGCATTTTGTCTTGTTTCCAAACCAGCTGTGCCGTCCACTCACTCCTCTCCAGAATAGAAATCTCTCACTCCTCTGGCCTCATGAGGTTGTGGACAACTGGAAGATTCGACTCAGGAATCCAGAACTAGGTCTACCTAAAACGTTTACGCAGTCAGGGCAGGGATGTTTATATCTTTCTTAAGGGCTGTTGCAACCATACGAACCGAAAAACAAGGTAATTTTCTAATTCAAGTATCAGTGACCCCTTTACAACAGGCCTTTTTGCTCCTTCTATTGAATAACTTTCAGAGTACATAATTGTCCACCAGGCTCCAGTCCATGGGGCATGGAGGGAGTAAATTCTCTCACGGTAAACACGGAGATGTTTTAAAGCAGCCATTTAGTGTGGTGACTTATCTGGAGAAAGAAAGTAAGTTTCTGGGTGAATTTTCTGGTATGGGAATCCCTTGTATCCCCTATACCCCATCCTCCCTCAGTTTGTACGGTTGCGACAATATTCCATTTTTTGGTTTTAATTTCTGAGCAGATGTTTGTGCTGTGGGAACAGCACATGGTGAGGGCGCCGAGCACATAGTGCCTGGCACAAAGTAGGTGCTTAATAAATATTTGTTCAATTAAACATTTAAACAGAATTTAGTGTTTTAATCAAACCCCACAGTAGAGTTCAGACCCCTGTTGAATGATACACCATCTTTTTTGTGCTGGATAGTTATCAGGAATGAATATTACTAACTGACCAAACCTGAGACTTAGGTGGCCCTGGGGCAGGGCGGGTGCAGCAGAAGCATCAGGGGCTGAGCTGAGGCCCCCTGAGAGCCCAGCTGTGGTGCTCTGCCCCAGCTGTGGTGCTCTGCCTCAGGATCTAGGATCCCACCTTCTCCAGGTATGGGATCCTAGAGCCTGAGGATTATAGAACACTGACTGTTCATGGTAGAGGGGCTATTCAGGGCTTCAGAACTAGGGTCGCATCCTATGGTAGGTTTGGACAGTTGAGAAAGAAATCATCCAGTCCCATGAGGGTGACAGAGTCTGCTCAGCTGGTGACCTTGGCCTTAGCAACAGAGAAACTCTGCCCAGATCTGCCTCTTGCTTTAGTTCCTACTAAGGAAAGGCCTGGAGCCATAAACCTTTTCTCAGTGGGGCCAGTGGCCACTTAGGTGCCATCAGCATCCTTTATTGGGAAAGATCGCCTGTGTACGGCCCTATGTATGGCAAGATAAGTCCCCAGCCCTACGCGTTTCTAAATGCCTTGGGCAGAAGAGACTCTGGTGTCTCCTTACCTCTCTGAGAACCACCTAAGAGAATTTGTTCCTCTAGAAATGTTTTCTCATAGGGAAATTCTTCCTATCAAATTTGAATTAATGAGAAAATAGCCTAAGGAGGAGGTGGGATCCACATAGACATGACCCAGGCCCCAAGGTGAGTTAAGAGTCTGCTACTCCCCTTCCCCTAGCTGAGGCATCTCTCTGAACAGGGAATTTTTGCCTGCTTTAGGAAATGAAGAAAGTCTGGTGATTTGGAGCAGCAAGAGACATTAGGGGAGACCCCACAGGGTAAGTGGGGGCCTTGAATACATAGGCTCAGCCCTGCTATGATTCAGGCAAGGGAGCTGCTGGCCCTGTCCTCTCCCCAGAGCTCCAGATGGCTCTCGGGACAGTCAGTAGCAACTCCCTACTGGCTGTGCCAGGAAACCAGAAAGCTGGGCTGGCCACGACATGGTCTGGGGCCCAGCAGTGGAATAAAACAGATTATTCTCAGGCCAGCCTGATCCACCTACCAGCAACCTAGGCAAGTGGCTGCCCAGGAATCCCAAACACCCTTGACTGGATGACCACCACCTGTGTCCACAGGCAACATCAATCTAGAAGGAACCCTCTTGCTGCCCAAATGACCTAGTCATCAGAGGATAATTGCCAAAGACACTTGTGCATTCCCAAAGCAGTGACTTTAGAGAATATTGGAAGCCATCGCACAGTGGGGTTGAGGCACATGATGCCCATTTATCAAACCACTGAAGAGTTTGGCTGCCATCTTGTAGCTGATAGGTGAGGAGCCTAGGTTCCTTATACTGTTGGGGCTTGTCCAACCAAAACTGCTGCAGCCGAGGAGCTAACAGCAGTGGGGGCTCCTTTAAAGGGAGAGTTGGTTGTGCAGTGAAAGCACAAAACTTGACATAAGTACTTTTCATCCCTTCAGCTTTCCTCTAAAGCCCATAGTATTTCTTTATTTACTTTGTTTTTCTTTTCTTTTTTGGGGTGTGTGTGTGTGTGGTATTGGGGATTAAACCCAGGGGTGCTCTACCACTGAGCCACATCCCCAGCCCTTTTTATTTTTTATTTTGAGATAAGGTTGGTTAAGTTGCTAAGTCTGGCCTCAGACTTGTGATCCTCCCGCCTCAGCCTTCCAGCTTACTGGGGTTACAGGCACGTACCACCCGCATGAAGCTTCATTTACTTTCTTTAAAAAAAAAAAAAAGAATGGCCCAGAAACAACCTGGATTGTGAGTCAAGGGACTGTCTTGTTGGACAGCCTTTGGCACTGCAAACGGTGGACTCGGCACAATGAAAATGACCGTTGAGCTGGTGTAACATGCCCTCGTTATGATGTCCAGCACAGTCACTAGACTGTTGTCGTGATTGTAAGTCATGTAAGTTTTCCCTCACAGCCATTGCAGCCATATTGTGCTGCCTGGAAGGTGTAGAACCTCAGCTGTATTATCAGTTTCCACCTGAGGTCTCCTGGTTTTGACATCTCCAAGACTGACTTTCCTTACCTTGATTAGCTTTCTTTCTGCATTCGTGAAACCTGGGCCTAAAAAGATGCCAAGTAAAGCTTTCACCATGTTGATCCTTAAAATTAACTTTGCTATCCAGTCAAAATCCAGCTGGATGCATTTCCTAGATGGGGTGGGAAAGAGAGGATGTCTTCCTGGTGCCCAGGGATTGTAAACCCACTAGAGTGGCAGGAAAGCATGGCCAGGCCTCGAGGGGAAAAGCACCTGAGTTCACTCAGGACCTCTGTAAGCTCGGTCAGTTTCATCTTCCCTGCATGCCATCACTTTAGATCTCAAACCGGTAAGAGAACTTGGCAGAATTATTGCCTGCATTTTGCAGACATCAGGTAGGGACAGTGATATGCCCAGGGTTACCCAGCTGTGATTAGCAACATGGGCTCTGCATTTAGGTCTCCTGGACCTTGGTCCACTATTTTTCAATGAGCCATGTCACTACGGTCCCTTTGGTGACCCTTGGGTGCCAAGAGGGAAAAACTCTTGTATACTCATAAGGGCACATCGCAATTATATTATCTTAATGCATGTCCACAGCAAAGGACGGTTTACAAGGAGTGAGTCAAAATTAAATTTATGTTCATTACAGATAGTAAGTTCCATTTTGAATGATTCTGTCTTTTTAGGGATCCTTCTAAGAGAGTATCAGTTACAATCATGTCAAGATGGCCTAAGGGACCAGTTGACACAGACTTGCTCTTTATGGATGGCTTTCATCGAAGCAGGGTAGTCTGTTTAAAACAAGTGAAAGGCCCTGAGATTGCAGAGACAGGTATGGGGTCACCTGTCCAGGAGACGAGTCAGTGCTAGGAAGGGAGCAGACTTGCTCAGTGCTTGGAGCCAGTCGCATGGAGCCTGACCAGTCCCCAGAAAGGCTGTCCTCAGGGGTAGCTGATCTCTACCCTGTAGGCTCTATGAGCACAGCCAGCCTTCATGAAGGTTGGCAGAAGCCTGACTTGTATGTACCGTGTTTGATATGAAACATCAAATACAGTTAATGTACTGCCCAGAAGAATCATGGTCTGCCACTTTAAAAGAGTTCTTTTTCTGTAGCTCAGTGGTGGAGCGTTTGTGTCACATGCGTGAGGAACTGGGTTTGATCCTCAGCACCACATAAAAATAAATAAATAAAATAAAGATATTGTGCCCATCTACAACTAAAAAAAAATATTTAAAAACAAGAGAAGAGTTCTTTTTCTGTAGACAAGTCTCCTTTTCTATAGAGCCAGGAGCAATTTTGGACAAGAGCCAAACATGAGGCATTCCAGGGACCTTATGTGTGGCCAGGTGTACTCTGGGGAAAAAGGCAGCCACGATGTGACTTGGTGTAGCGCTTGAAAGAGGCTGCCCTTTAAGAAGGAGCCAGTTCTACTCTGTTAATAACTGAAAATGGGTTGTTTGTGCCATTCATCCTTCTAGAAGTTAAAATTCTTGTATTCACTGGAAACATGACAGGATTTTGAAGCATTTGGAATTGTGAACTAGAAGCTTGCAAACTGGTGTCCATCTATTTTTAAAGTATATGCATGGTTTAAACAGACCCTAATTTCTGAGTACACAATTTTGCCAAAGAAAAATAACATGTGCTTTGAGAATAATGGGGGTGACAGCATGGAGAAGAATCCTATAGAGAAACATGTATTATTTTCATATCTTTTCCATACACCTACTCCGGGAATACAGTCCCTCTTTAAAAGAGCCTGGCAAGAAAATGTTAATTATTTTGAGTTGGATGAAATGTTGCAGTGAACTTATGACCATGTGTGTGTGTGCACACTGGGGAAGGAAGCAGCAAGGGGAAGTAGGAGAAACAATAAGGAAGAGTTTCCAATAAAAAATATGTATATTTAAGAGGAGTCTTTATTTGAATATTTCTAGTGGTGGTGTATGTTCTGGAATCCATTTACAAGGAGTCTGTGGGTCTTGTTTTGAGTGCAATTGTATGGTGCCCTCGTCTCTTTGACGGTGCAAAACTTGCTGCAGAGTGGTCTCCCGGGCCACAGGGACCCCTTACACACCTGGCAGGAATCCAGAGCAGCCATGATGGGGTCCAAACTCTTGTACATTTGGTAGGTGATTGGCAGGAGTAATAATATGCAGCTGTGGGGGAGATGTTTCTGTGTTTACCCACTTATACCACTCCCAATAGAAAGCCCTGACTTCCGACCAGTTGTTGTAGCAGTGTCCCATGATGTAAAAGGCAAGAAGACATATCTTATATCAGATATAAGAGTTTAATGATAAGAATAGGGTAGATAAATGGACCCTTCCGAGTACCTTTCTTTTTTCCCTTTTTAAACAATTTTTAGGTACATAGGTAAAATATACTTTTTAAAAAAAGAAACTTAAGTGAAAAGAAAAAAAACCACCTTTTTTTGCACTGATTATAACCACTGTTAACATTTTGGTATATATCTCTTCAGACTTTTTTCTGTATGTCTGTATTTGCTTAATTACTCTTTCCATGAAATATAATTATATTATACATGATTTCTGTAACCTACTTTTTTCTCTACATTGTAAATATATTTCTATCTCAGTAAATATGTAATTAAGTGCTTTTTAACATCTACACAGGTCATACCTTGCTTGGACACTTAAGGCTGTTTCCAAATTTTTACAGTTTAGTGAAGGACATGCTGAAGTTCTTCTGACATCTTTGTTAAACTTCTTAGGATATTTATTTAGGATAATTTTCCAAAATTGGACTTGCTGGCTCAAAAATGTGCTTCTTCAAATCTTTGGCTTCTTTCCTTCCTGGGCATACAGGAGACTAACTCTCCAGCCCCCTCATAGTTGTTCAGGGTTCTGTGACCAACTCTGGCCAGTGAAACGTGAGCAAAAGATACATATGAAAATCTAGGCTGAGACTATGACATGCCCATGTGCAGTGCTCCAGTGTCTGTGTTCCCTTGCTTCAGCAAATGGTGATGTCTCAGGGTTAGAGCCTCTGTCATCCTGGGTCTCTGAGTGACTATGTAGAGCAGCTCCCTTCCTCCCTTTCCCTCACCCCCACCCACCAACCTGCATGGACGTGTAACATGAATAAAGAATAAACCTTAAATCTTGCACCACTGGGATTTCAGGGTTAATCTGTGGCATAACATATCCTGTTCTGGATGATAATTTAAAAGGCATGTATGTTTTTAAAACTTTTAGTATATATTGCCTCAAATTGCCTCTCAAAAATGGCCCCAAATTATACTTCCACCAGCAGCAGTATGAGAATGTCCTCATCCCTTTTCAACACTGTTATTAGCATGGGGGCAGGGAGCTAAAAAAATAAAATTTTTGATTAAAATATGAATATGACCCTTATTAGCAAAATATACATATGTATATATGCAAATTTGTATATATACCTGTATTCCTGTCCTCTGGCCAGTCTTGTCATAGGCATCTAGCAGTTTCATTGATTACTGAGAGATATTTTTTAATAAGTATTGTAAAAAATTTTAAGTGATATGTATGGCTTTTAAAAAATGTTCAGACACTTACAAAAAGCTTTTTAGTCAAATATTTTCCTTTATGGTTGTTATCTTTGCTGTCGTGCTTATGAAGGTCTTTCCTAGTCTAATTTCAAGATTGTATAAATAGTCATCAATAATTTGTTCTTGTACATTTATCATTTCTTTTTAATCAGTTAAATCTTTGATCTATTTGAAATTTATTTTCGAAATTGCCTCAGCACTGTTTATTGGAAAATCTGTCATTTCTCTATTGCTATCAAATCCCATGTTTACCATATACCCAATTCTTTTGTTGGGCGCCTAGGATATGCATTCTATTCTGAAATGTGCTCCTGAGCTTGACCCTGTGGTTCCTTATCCATCTGTACACTCTAACACTGGTACCATACTGTTTTTTTTTTTTTTTTTTTTTTAGTTGTAGATGGACACAATATCTTTATTTATTTATTTTTATGTGGTGCTGAGGATCGAACCCAGTGCCTCACGCATGCAAGGCAAGCGCTTTACCACTGAGCCACAATCCCAGCCCGGTACCATACTGTTTTGATCATCATAATGTTAAACTAAATGTCCCCCATGAGTTAAACTTTGAAAAAAATTCCCAGTACATTTTGCATAGTAATATTTCCCAAAGAAATTTGGGATCATTTTGTAATGCTTGGAAGAGTTAGAAATTGGATTATGTAAAATTTATATATTACCATAGAACTAACATCTTTTATATTTTCTTTTTCACTGAATTTATATTGTTTAATTTTACATCCTTCAGTCTGTTTGTTTCTAGTAAAGGTAATTTTTGTAGTTGTGGGTACTGTTATTAGTTTGTCTATTGTATTTTACAACTGCTTATTGTTAGTATGTAACTACATCATTACTCTTTAATGAAAGTTAAATCCATTGATTTTCTAATTTAAAACATTAAATAAAAGTTATGTATATTTACAGATGAGAAACATAAGGTAGCAAAGGAAAGTTCCCATAATTAAAATCCCTCTGTCCCAAGATAAATAATCAACAATTGATGCACAGTCCTCAGATTTTCCCCCTAAAATATATTCTGTCATTTTGGTGATATAGTACTACTCTTCTGCTACTTGGATTTTTCACTTTGCAATAGATCATGGACATCTTCCTATGTCAGTAAGCATCAATCTACCTCATTCTGACCTCTGCATAAAGAGTAGTGCGTGGTTGTATGCAAATTTATTTAACTTGGGAACTGGTTATTTTGTACCAGGCCAGTTGTTAAATTCTTTTCATTTTGTTGTTATTTGCCTTTTTCAGGTAGGTAATAGTTCTGGTTAGTGATGATAGTTTTATCTCCATATATTTAACAATCTAATTTCCCTTTTTTCTCTTATCACATTGACTAGCACTTTTAGAGCAGAGTTAAATAGTGCATATGTAATTGTGCTGGTATTGTACGCTGTTCTTCATATGTTTTTCCTTTAGTGAGAATATTTCTAGTGTTTCTTCAAAAGTATATATTTCACTCAGTGTAAATTCTTAATATTTGAATTTATATGTTAAAGTTATGCCCTTCTGTTTCTAGTTTGCTAAAAATTTTATCAGTAATTCATGTTGGGATTTTAGTAACTTTATCACATTTGTCAAGATGATCAAATGACTTTTCTCTATTATGACTTAAGATGAATAATTTTAATAGATTTGCTAATGCCAACCCCTCCCTGCATTTCTACAAAAATCTGATATAGTCATAATACATTATTCTTTTAATATACATCTCCTTTCAATGTTAACAGTGGTTATTTATGATAGGTTGGTCCAGGGTGGATTTTCATTTTGTGTTTCTTTTCTGTATTTTCTGATTTTTCTACAAATATTGTGTATTATTTGTATAATAAAACAAGAGCTTTACAATGAGAAAATATTCTAGATTTGGTTTGCTCCTTTTATTTTGGAAATTTTTGTATCTTAGTAAGATGAACAGTTGGTTTTTTCCTGCTTTGTCAGTTATTTTTATGTTCTTAAAAAAAAAAAAAAGAACTTGAAAAGCTCTCTTTTTCTATGCCCTAGAACAGTTTAAATAATATTTAGAATTTTTTGCTCTTTGAAGTTTTTATAAATAAAAAACTGTCCCAAGTCTAGTGCCTTTTTAGAAAATAGTTCTTTGATAATTTTTTCCACATTCATTGTTTTATTCAAACTGTCTTCCTGTTCTGTAAGTTTCTTGGTAATTTAAATATTCCTAAGTAATGATTTTATTGATTTTCAAATATGTTGGATTTGAGTTGTTTCATTCTCCTTTCTTTCTCATTCATAATATTGTGTGTGTTTCCCCTTTTATTCTTAAGTTTTTCCAGAACTGGTCTATTTTATTAGTCTTTTAAAAGAACCAGTTCTGGGACTTATACCTGAATTTACCATCTTATAATTTTTATTTGTTTTTGCTCTTATTAATTCCTTCCTTAATTTTTTCCCACCTCCTCAAACTGATTGCCATTGTAACTTTTTCTTGCATAATAAAACACATAATTACTAGCATTGTAAGCCTATGACTTTTCCTCTGAATATGTCTTTATTTACAGCTCTTAAATTTTTATGTATGGTGTTCTATATTATAAATAATTTCTAATTTCAGTTTTAACTTCATTTTATACTGAAGTTATTTGAAATTATAGAATTCCAGATAATCTGATATTTGTTTTTTATGCTTTTAACATTTATTACAAACTTCTAGTTTTATTGCCTTGTCAAAGAGGGTATGACCTGTACAGTTTGTGCATTTTGGAATTTATTGATGTTTTCCTAGGATTTCATTAATTCTCAGTTTTAATAAATATCCCCAGGAAACTGGAAAAGATATGCTCTGAAGGGAACAAATTTAATCTGTATATATTAATTTGACCTTATTAAATATAATATTATAGATCTTTAATTTTTGCCTACTTCATTCTTTAAAGACTAAGAAAGATACATTGGTTCTTGCTACTATTGTATTGGCCTATTTATCTTGTGTATCTAACAATTTTTGCTTTATGTATTCCTCTTTGATGTTATTGGGCAAATGACCTTTTTATATTTAGGGAAAAGTTACTTTCCTTTGAAGATTTGTGTATCTTTGTAAGCTTTGCCTGATTTTATTGTAATAGAGTTGTTTAAGTAGAAATACATAGTTTAGTAAAACATTTGTGTCTGTTTTCAGCTGGTAAAAGTCTTGAAGAAGCCCTTTGTGCCTGAACAAGGTATTTTGGAAGTTCTTGATGTCCCAACTAGGCTAGTATCCTCTGAGGCCACTTCCTGAGCCAAAGCAAGAGTGGCCGTGTGGGGTGAAGCATACTATTTGGGGACACATGAGGGTTTTTTTATTTTGTTTTCGTTGTTGTTGTTGTTTTTAGCATGCCAGCATTTTTGGTTCCTCTTTTGGGCAGCCTCATGCATGGGGTGCTTAGGGGATGCCCTGCCCCTTGGCTGGTCACATTCTGCCTCACTGGGGCCATGCTACAGCTTTTCTCAGCCCAGGAGGTGCTTTCCTTGTTCAGAGGCCAGTGTTCGAATAGAAGGCAGCAAGAGTGTATGCTGTTGTGCCTGGCTACAGGAGAAAAAGTTAATCTCAGAGCCTTGTCTTACCAGAAGAGATTTTTCCAGAGCTGTTTCAGCAGGTTATTCACATGGCGGAGACTGCCAGGCACAGATCCACCCTTTCCCAGATGTGTGAATGCATCTTTTCTCCCAGGAAGTGTGAATGCATCTTTTACTCCTATTCAGCTCAAGAGTAAAAGAAATACGGTCTGCATTTTTCCTCCATTGAAGTTAATTTCTGTTTTGATTCCCTGTCCCATCAGGCTCACGTAATTTGATTTCGATCAGTTCTGAGACTCACTTTTCTCCAGAAATCTCTTTGAAAGTTTTGGGGGGACTCACACAGTCTCAAGGTTTCAGGGGATAGAGCCCATGTCTGCTGCTGTTCCTGTCCCCACCCTGCTATACCTGTCAACTACCTCTTCACATGGGAATTATTCAAATGTTCCTTTTGAATGAAGAAATGAAGTTACCCTTGGCCCTGACCATCTGCACTCTCTCTGCAGCCATCTCCTGCCTGGGGGCAGCAAAGACTTCTGGTCAGGAGTCATTTAACAGAAAGGGATGAGGTAAGCCAAGTGCGAGTTTAGCTGGGAGACCAGACCACTGAGTAGAAATTACTCTGTGGCCATCAGCAATGCAGGCTGGCTTTGCTGGTGGCCACAGGCCCTCACTGCTCACTTGTGGACTCTGACTTTACTCCCCAGTTCTTATCTTGCCCCTAGTCCTTCTCCTTCCCTTCCTCCTCCTGTTCAGTTTGCATTGGGGTCTTCGAGGCTCTGTCCTGGGCCATCTTCCTTGGTTCTTTTTCCCCTTGAGCGGCAAGGCTTCTGCATTTCACTGTCAACAGCCACTTGCACCTAGGACATCCCATGCATGTGCACTTGCTTTTGGAGAGCTTCGCTGCCCCGCCTCACCCAGCCCACCTGCCCACCCTGATGGTGGCCCCACCACACTTCCTGGTGTTGGTGCCATCTCTGCTCTTTTTCTGGCCTCTTGCACAATGAGATGCACTGTCTTGTTCTTTGCCCTTTGCCATCCCTGTCTCCTTGTTCCACCATTGCTACCCTCATGGCACCATCCCTTCCCTATTTCTGGTCCCCTCACTCCAGTATCTCCAACATTTTCTGGTTGCTCTTACACAGAGCTGCCATAGGCTTCTTCTTGAACCATGGGGCAGATTCGCTTGTGCCCAGGCCTGGCTGTTACTTTATTTCTGTGTACTTGCTCATGCTGTTCCCACTGCCCAGAATCCTTTCTCTGTTCCAGAACCACTCCTCTTCTTAGGCCTAGGTCAAGTTCCTCCAGATGAAACTCAGCCACTACCAGGGGTCTTCTCATGCCTTCGTATAGCCCTCTCATATTTAGTAGCTTTTAAATCATTAACTCCCATGTTCATTTCACGAATATTTATTGCTCAGCTTTATGCCTCAGGCCCTGGAAACATGATGGTGTTAATGGGACTTGGGAAGCTCCCCTCAAGACAGTTAATGGGGAACTTGGGAGGTTCCCCTCAAGACAGCTCTCATAGGTGGCCAAGAATCAGGGCCAGAGCACACCTAGTTCTTCCAGGGCTGGAGCTATGCCAGGCCACTGGAGACTTCATGACACATCAGGCCTCAGGGCTACTGACCTTGGGAAGAACCTCCAGTAGCTAAGTGTGTCTCCTTCACTCTTCCCTCAGCACCAGCCCCTCAGCTCCTCTCTGACTCGTATGGATGGTATCCTGTGTTTTTCTGAGGATGGTTTATAGCCCAGCTGCTATTTGGGTTTCCAGCCCATCTCAGAAAAACCTAGATTAGGACCTTTGTTACCCCGGCCTGAAAGTCTGCCTTCCAGCAAATTGCCTTCTATACAAAACACTGGCCTTCCTTCAAAGAGGTCCACATCCTAATCCCTAGAAGCATTGAGTCTGTCATCTTAAAAGGCAAAGGGGAGATTACCCTGTGTGAGTGGATATGGTCTAATTACTGGAGTTCTTATTTCTTTTTTTTTGGTGGGTATCGAGGGTTGAACTCAGGGGCACTCAACCACTGAGCCACATCCTCAGCCCTATTTTGTATTTTATTTAGAGACAGGGTCTCACTGAGTTGCTTAGTGCCTCGCCATTAGTGAGGCTGGCTTCGAACTCAAGAGCCTCCTGCCTCAGCCTCCTGAGCTGCTGGGATCACAGGTGTGCGCCACCACATACCTGTCCTTAAAGGCAGGGGCCCTTCCTGGCAGGGGTCAGAATGAGATGTAATGGTGGAAGAAGGGTCAGAAGACCACAGCTGTGCTGGTTTAGAAGACAGAGGAAGGGCCACAAGCCAAGGAACACAGGGAACCTCTAGATATAAAAGAAGCAAAGAAACAGCTTCTCCTTGGACCCCTGAAGATGGGAAATTTGTTGAAACCTTGATTTTAGTCCCACGAAACCCATATCGCACTTCCGACCTACAGAACTCTAAGAATAAATTTGTGTTGTTTTAAGCAACTGTGTTTGTAGTAATTATGGCAGCAGTATGTTCCTCATGTGAGTTTACATATTGAACATTTTAAGAACCTCTGCTGTGTAAATCCACTCTTCTACATGATTTCACATGATATATGGTCATTAATCAAAAACCTGATTCAGACGGGCCCATTGGTACATGTCTCTAATCCCAGCACCTCAGAGGTCTGAGGCATGAGAATCACAAGTTCAAGGCCATCTTCAACAACTTAGCAAGACCCTGTATAAATAAATTTATTTATGAAATAAATAAAAAAGATCGGGGTGTACCTCAGTGGTAAAGTGCTCCTGGGTCCAATCCCCAGTACAAAATAAAATCTTCTGATTCTAGCTCCTGGCATAACCTGCTTGATTCCTAATTTAAATTCTGGCAAGGGAAGGAATGAATAAATGAAGAGAAATCTGATTGATGTGACTCATTGCCTTGTATTCCAGGACAATTCATAGTTTTGGATTGGCTGTATCCTATGACCAAATGACAGTCCCTAATCCAGTCATCTTGGGAAATAAACCACAGCCCCACTGGGCTGCCTTATGTAGCCAGGGCTGTGGATGCAGGAAGCAGCATGGCTGATGTCCAGGACAAGGTGCAGTGGTCTTATGGGGGAAGAGGGCAGGAGAGACCTTAAAAGGTGAAAGCCATGGGGCTGAGACTGAAGAATGGGTCTGGGTGTGCCAGGGCATGGAGGCAGAGGGGGTGCAGTTCCAGGCACTTAAGTGCTTCAGAGAGCAGGGCCATTTGGGGGCAGGCAGCAAGCAGCTTGGTGTTGCTGGAGTAAAACCTACAATGGGTAAAGGGGACAACAGCCCTCTCCTGTGTACACTTCACTGCGGGCCAGTCGCTGTTTTTGATTGGTAAGCCGGGAAGGAACTTTGAGAGGCAAAGATGGATTGATTGGCAGTACTTTGGAGGGCGGACTGGAGAAATTTGGAACTAGACGGTAGAAGACATTCTTGTTCCCTCCACCTTGGCTCTGAATTTCCCAAAGCCAGCAGCTGGATTTATTTCCGTGCTTGGCTGCAAAAAGCAGGGAAAAGGAGAAATGAAGGAGGGATGATTACAGATGAGGAAGTTTTTTTGAGGCACTGAAGACATGAGTGGGCCAGGAACTTTTGAGAGAACTCTTTTGAGAATAATCTTTTTTCTTCTTTTTCATGGCTCCTAATCCTTTTTTTGGCAGCCCCTCAAAAGCAAATTCTGAGAATCATCCAAATCAGATTGAACTCCTTGGTGTCTCATTATACTGAAATTATTCTAAGTATTAAAAACAATAACAAACATAATAAGAAAGTTCCACAAAGTTCTGATTTTTGCCATTTTTTAATTATCAAATTCTTTTCAGGGGACTATTTTTATTGGGTGCTGAGGTGGGCCTGCGAGTGGGGGGAAGGAGGCGGGGGGCAAAGGCACTGGCCCTGCCTTGGGGATTTGGAAATGAAGCCCACAGGTAGCCAGCATGGAACAATTACCAATGGAATACTCCTGGGGGCCCCGTGCAGAGCCAAGGCTTGGTTCATCAGACACCAGAGCCATGTCAGGCCCAGTCTGGCACAGAGGAACACTCACAGATTTGAGTTCTAGGACTCAAATGACATATGACAGTCCCATGGACAGTCAAGAAGTGGCCACACTGGAGGCTTTCTAATCAGGCCAGGGAGGCAGGTCCAGGTTGCAACTGCTGAATAAGGACTCAGATGCCTTCCAGCTGTGCTGAGGCCCCTCAGGTTGGTATGGGCCATAGTTAAGAAGAAACTAGAAGCAGGAAAACCTTTGGTGCATAACAAGACTTTTCTCTGGAAACAAGATGGTGGATTCATCCTATTTTGTGGAAACTCGGGGTTATAGTCATAAACATGAGTGTAATGAGGTTAGCAGTTACATTTGGGCAGTTTGAGAAATGCACAGATTGCTTTGTATGAGTCCCTTCCCCTCTCCTGTTGTTTTGTTTTGTTTTTTTCAGGGGTGGAGATTGAATCCAGGGATGCTCTATTACCAAGCCACATCCTCAGCCTTTTGTATTTTTTATTTTGAGACAGGGTCTCACTAAGTTGCCCAGGCTAGCCTTGAACTTGCAATCTTCTAGCCTCAGCCTCCTGAGTCTCTGGGATTACAGGCAAGAGCCACTGTGCCCAGCCCCTTCTCCTGACTTTAACACAAAGCAAGAAGGAGAAAAAGATTGTAGCCTACGAGTTTAGTTCCTAAGGGGACCAACACTATTCCCCCACCCTTATCTGAAACCCCACTCAGGCAAGGAAGGCTTGGTTTTTACAGCAGTGAAGAGACTGTTTTCATTTCCTCATGACTGTCACACCAATGGCTTATAAATAATTCTTTATTATGAGTTTACATAGTGCTTGACACATAAAATAAATTTCATTTAAGTATTTAAAATAATTTCTGAATATAGTAGCAATTTATTCTTATTATTGCTAAAATAATATTCACATTTAAACCTTTTAAATGTGAGAAACCACTATGTCATATACACAGAACAGTCAGTAGTTTAATAGTGCCATTTACCAGAGTGGTGTAAACTTCTTTCAGAATCAAGGAATGATTCTAGATTACCCATACTGAAAAATAAGTACTATTCTTTTAGGCCAGTGATGCTCACAGTGAGTTTCACATCTCCCTGTGGGTTGGTGTATAATAGTCACATTGTTTCCCTTCTCAGCTTTAAAAGCCACAACATCAAATCCAAGCTGCAATATCTCAACCAAAACCCCACATTTTATATATATATATATATATATATATATATTTGGATCCTGAGGATTGATCCAGGGGTGCTCCACTACTGAGATACATTCCCAGCCCTTTATTTTTTACTTTGAGACAGAGTCTCTCTAAATTGCTGAGGCTGGCCTTGAACCTGCCATCCTCCTGCCTCAGCCTCCTGAGTTGCTGGGATTCCAGGTATGCATCACTGCACCTTGCTGATCTTTTGGGGTGTTATGTTACCTTTGTCAGACTTAGAGGCATGCTTAACGGTCCCACTCGCTGGAGCTCTGCTCATCGCTGTCTTCCTCTGAGTCAGCAGACACTCTCTTGATTCTTTGGAGCACAGCTTTGATGCTTCTCTCCAAGTCACTGGTTGGTTTGTTGCCAGGGCCTGAGCCCAAGTCTGGGTGGACTTTCCTCAGTTTCACCCCGTGTCTTATGGCAGCCAGAATATGCTCATTGACTGATGCACGGGGGGCAGGTGAAGAGGGCACTTCTGCTTTCTGGAGAGGGCTTCTGCCATGCCTTAAGGAGGCCAACACTTCATCCATAGACCCTGAAACTGAGCAAACAGAGCAAGTGCTATTATCAAGTATCATGCTGCCACAGCATTATTGTACCAAAGCTAGGAAAATCGGTTAATGCCATGATTCACACAAATGATCATCACTCCATTAGACAAAGCTTTGATTACTTGCTAGACAGACCAACGATAAGCTCTCTGTTTGAATCCAGGATAGTAGTTTTGTTTTGTTTCTGTGGTGCTGGGATAGAAACCAGGGCCTTCCACATACTTGGTGAACGTTCTACCAACTGAGCTACCTCCCCAGCCCCAGGATAGTTTGTAGCCAACATTCTATCTCGACTACTTACTTTCCACTAATGTCTTCAAAGCTCTAGCAATTTTCAGGAATAGTCATATATACCTTTTGTTGGAATGACTGCTTTCAAGACACCCTAAAGAGAGTTATGGATGCCTGGGGTGGAAATAATCAGACCCACTGTGCCTGACTTAGATCCCTCTAAATTTATCTCCTCCATTTTCCTTTCTACTTAAAAAATATCATTTTTAGAAAAATGTACCCTGATGTGTTCCTCTAACTTCAGTCTTGGATATTAGTCATGGATGACTCATCCTGTGACAATGAAGTGAGTAGGTTTCCACACACAAAAAGTCTTGAAATAAAATTCTAATCGGTAGCTCAATGAACGGGGAGGGGGTGGCCCTGGCACAGGTTTCTGTGTAGTGTTTGATTCCACCCACGTCACCCTGAGGTAGTTACATGCTGTATTTTTAAGGGTGTGAAATACTGTCAAAACACACATTAGCTCAGAGTTTCCAGATACTGGAGAGAAGCTATTTTTCACTCTGGCACCCTGAGACCTTAAGGGGGTAAAAAATTTATCTCCTACTGGACATGGGGGCAAGACGTGGCCACTAAATTAGACATCTCCCAGGTAGGCCTTCAAGATTAATAGTCACTTCCAGTTGGCTAACAAGGGCTATTTCACTTTGGATTCAAACCTATAACTGATGACAATTCCCCTCTGGGAGTAATACATTTCATAACCAAGGTCATTTTCTAGCACTAATTCATACTTTCTTATTCTTTTTCTTCTCAGTGTTTGTGAGTTGCATACAGCCCCCAGAACTGTGTGAATCAAGCCTGAGCTAGAACAGGCACTCCCAACCATCTGCCTACATCCAAACTGACGGAGGCCCGGGCACATAAGTGCTCACTTTTCATTCATGTGATGTCATTGCAAACCTCATGGAAATGGGCCATTGGGTCTCCACCTGAGAGTGTGACATTTTTACTGTGGCTGGTGCTGGATATGTTGAAACTTTGAACTCAGAATAACCAGAATGCTCAATTAACCAGAACCACGGTTTGGAACTGTTACCTATCTATCAATCATATCCCCTGCATTTTGCCAAGATTTATCAAACACACACACCCTCCCAAAGCAGTAGACTCTAAATCTGGGCAGGTTTAAGCCAGTCTCCTCAACAGTCTATGTCTAAAGCCATAATTAGAATCATGGAGAACTATAGCCCTCATTAAACAAATATTCAAATGTATTCAGTTTACTGTACTTGCTGACAAAAAGTGAGCCACTTTTTCCCCGTCAGTCATTCTGCAAGGACAGCCTTCTACATACTGGCTAATACACAATACAATAGAATACAACAGAATAATGTCTAAGCAACAATATCCTTAAAATACAACAATTTAATTCTGTAAAGACCTCAAATGCAAGAGAAAATCTATAGTAAAGCAGTACTGAAAAATTCAATAGCAGAAATCAAATACATATTAAAGTGTTAAGAAAACTAAAATATATTGATTGTGTGTGTGTGTGTGTGTGTGCTGTGCTAGGTATGAAA
The DNA here is from genome assembly GCA_004024805.1 of Geosciurus inauris. Classification (NCBI taxonomy): domain Eukaryota; kingdom Metazoa; phylum Chordata; class Mammalia; order Rodentia; family Sciuridae; genus Geosciurus; species Geosciurus inauris. Next base: position 19,078 of record PVHX01014695.1, read on the forward strand.
CCCAGGGCCTTACACATGCTAGGCAACTTATCTACCACTGAACTACATCCCCAGCCCCTGAAATAGGCTGATTCTTTAACAGCTGCAGAAATACCAAGCCAAATGATCAAGAGAGATGGTTTTTCAGGCTGAGTTAGCATTTATCAAATTCAGGCTGTACTAACTGCAGTAAAAGACTAATATTCAAGGGCTGGGATTGTAGCTCAGCAGTAGAGTGCTTGCCTCGCATGCGTGAGGCCCTGGGTTCAATTCTCAGCACCACATACAAAGCAATAAAATAAAGACATTGTGTTCATCTACAACTAAAAAAAATCTTAAAAAAAAAAAAAAGACTAATATTCAAGGCAACAGATACTAGAATATTTTAAGACTACAGAATTCTGAAAAATACTTATTTGAAGATGGTAGCTTCTAAAGCTAGAATGCTTCAACAGCTTAACAACTTCTGGGGAGTAGGGACAGAATTCCAGCATGTTACCTGGGCATTGAAAACTTTCCAAGGAATTGAGTGGTCTCTCAGCAGGTGACCCACACACTAGAGAACATGGCTGATCATCTTTTATTGAAGTCCTGAGACCTAAGTTCCGATGATTAGCAGCTTGAGAAGAGGCTAGAGCAGGGAGAGGTGGTGGGAGTGGGGGTGGTGGCGGAGGAGGAGGAGGTTGTGGTGGCAGTGATAACTCCTCACTGGATTTGAAGTGTGTTTGGTCCCCAACTGGAACAAAAATCTGGACAGGGATATTTCCGTGACAGTGTTGATCCTCAGGGGTTTTCACAGTACAGACTTCAGGTAAGAGAGGAGCACTTCGGTTCTTCCCAGAGCACGGGGGAGCTACTGACACAAGCTGAGAAGCCGGTGAGGACCTCTGTTGGGGAAGGTCACCTGGCAGGTTTGGAGCCCCAGGTTCTGAGCAGGATGTCTGTTGTACAGACCGAGCTGAACATTTCTGAAAATAAAAAACGGTTGCAAGAAATCTGCCACAAATGCAGACCATCAACATGCGGAACCACCTAACAGCAAATCCACAAATGAACACTGGCATGCGCACAGATGGTTCTGATTCACAGTGGCTCCCTGGCCTTTGTATGGGCATCTTCGCTACTCAATCTATCCTTGTGTTCTAAAAAAGGAGCCTTTATATCTTTGGACCAAGTACTACCAAGTACCTCTGTAATAAAATGAAGATATGAAAGAATACATATAGATAAAAAAATATTCATAATGTTCTTAGCATGAAAAGTCAGGAGCTCTACATGCCAACAATAGGAAGTTAGTCGAAAATCATGGCAAGTTTATTCAAAATATTAAGCAGCCATGAAAGAGCAGAAATAGTACAAAGCCTGTGGAACACCTGAAAAAAAGTGAGACTGCATTAAATAAAAATAGCAGGAGACAAAATGAGAGTTATTATGATTATAAACATGGGGAAAAACAGGTCTATGAAAAACACAGACATAAAAGAGAATGTGGGTGTCAACTTTTAGACGTAGAGTAAATTTCATAATTCAAAAAATTAAGTTGGAAAACTTCTGGTGTGTCAGGTATTCTTTTGATAAAGAAAAACCTAATACTACAAAGAACTGTGGTGGGGAGGTTCCTTAAAAAAGGCACAGATTTGCCAATCAAACAAAATATGTAACACCATGACGCCATTTAAATAAACTAGAGCAACAATATTAACATGAATACATCTGGAAAACAGAACTGGCGTTAAAGAAAATGGCAAAGAATGCATACAATATGACATTTTTACTTATTTGTTTTGGTACTGGGATTGAACCCAGGGGTGCTCTACCATTGAGCCACATCCCTAGTCCTTTATATTTTTTATATTGAGACAGAGTCTCGCTGAGTTGCTGAGGCTGGCCTCCAACTTGTAATCCTCCTGCCTCAGCCTCCTGAGTCAATGAGATTACCATCATGTGTCACTGTGCTCAATAACACTATTAATGTAAACTGAAAACACACACATTGTGCAATTTATGATAAACTCAGAGTACTTCTATCTTACCCTACATTCTTTTTTCTTCAGGACAAACAGCAAAGTAATGGCAACAAGCCCCAAACGTCACTGAGCTTTCATCATACAGTGACTCATATTAAGCTGAAGGAGACTACATCAAGATTCTTTCCCTCTGCATTTAAGCTACTCAGACGCCTCCCTGTCCGCCCTATGCTGGTGTACATCTCCAGTATAGGATACTGAGAACTAAGAAAACCATCATTTATCCCAATTTAGGTCAGCCTGTTAGATTTTAACTCACTGTTGTAGTCTGTTGGGAGCTTGGGAGGCCTGAGTCTGCCACTGTAATCTCTCTACCCCTCGTATCTTTGTACCATCCACATTTAAAAGGTTGATGTTCCACACTGCCATCCAGCTTCCTAATCTGGTGGAGTCGGGGCTAAGCGGACAGACTCGCTGCCCTTGAATGCCTTCCTCCCTGCCGACTCCATTCCATTCATCAGTACCCTCGTGGTGGCAGGGACAGCCAGCTTCTCTCCACCTCACTGGCTTCACAACCACTTGGGATTCATGGAGATCCCCTTCAATTCATCCTTCCTACTGCAATTCAGGCCCTGATCTGGTACAACGTGCAATCAGGGTCTTTCTGAAGGGCAACAGGAAGATGAGATCAGGTCTATTTCTAGAGTCAATGAATTCAATTATATTCTTAAATAAGTCCCTATTTTTTAATTTTAAAAAAGTTATTCACTTTTAACAGAGCACTTTCACTACATTTATGTCACAATCCTTCCTTGGTGACATTTTAAAGAATTCATTACAGCCAGGTGTGCTGGCCCATGCCTGTAATCCCAGCAACCTGGGAAGCTGAGGCAGGAAGATCACAAGTTCGAGGCCAGCCTCAGCAACCTAGTGAGGTGCTAAGCAACTTAATGAGACTCTGTCTCAAAGTAAAAAATCAAAAGGGCTGTGGATGCAGCTCAATGACGAAGTGCACCTAGGTGGAATTTATGACAAACGAGGGGGAAAGGCTAGTTAAAACTGAGGGCAGTTAAATTATTTTCAGTTTTGCCCGCTAGCCTGAATGAGTCCCAGTGGGCAGGGCTAGCACCACCAGTGAGGACGGGGGGTAGGGACCCAGGCAGGTTGTGCTGCCACTGCACCAGTTGTTTACAGTGTGGCTTTTGAAACACTGATATTCTAAGTTTTGTTCTCTGATGTGCCACAAATAACAGTATTTCTGAAGCACTTCATATTCTGAGCCATCTGTTCATAATACTTTATACTTTTCTCCTAGGATGAATGATCCTCATTTATTTTCCCTGAAAAAGTAGGTAAGACGATTATTTCTGGAACTTACCTCTTTATAGGCTCTTAATCGCTGGAGTGTTTTCTGGCGTTCTTGGTTTATCCATTCTTTTTTCTTTTGCTCCTCTTCTTTTATTTTGTCTCTTTTCTATATTTAAACAAACGTATTTAGAAGGTACTCAGAATACTGATTACACGTCTTGACACACAAGCAAGATGGGTCTTGACAAAGAAACAGGCTGTGACTCAACATCACCCACCCACTGTGTCTGCACCCAGCTGCGAGATGGGAGGGGAGAGAGCTAGCTGCACATTTAGGGCAACAAAGCTGGGTTTCCACACATGTAGGCCAGAGAGTCACCTCATGCAAATATAAACCATTTTCCTTCAGCTACTCACCATTTGAATACTATGATGCTGATGAAAATATCTTGTACTTTCTTCAGCCTGTTGCAATCTAAGCCGATGGTTTTCTTTGCACTGATCCTAATGGAATGATATAAATCACCTACATGATTTTTAGTATTACCATGGCTGTGGCATAAAAGGTTAAAAGCAAAAACATTGCATTTGGACTACAGTGTAAGGCATTCATTAATATTAGTTTCTGGTGTATCTCAATAGCACTGCCACCTCTACTCATGTGAGAAGGGCTGACTGACTGCTTACACGAGCAATTTGTTCCCAAGAGAGTGCCCTGAAAGTTGAAAAAGTAATCCTCCAACAAGAGGACATATACACAGTTTCACCTTTTTTTTTTTTTTGGGTGCATTGTAATTGTACGTGATTTTTTGGTGCATTATAATTGTACGTGAATTTTGTTGTTACATATTCATAAATGCACTAATTTGGTCAGTTTTCTTCTCTAGCACCTTCCCTTTCCCCTGGTCGACTTCATCTCGTCTACTGGTCTCCCTTCTATTTGCATAAGCTCCTCCACCACCACCCTTTTCCCCCCCTTCTCCTCTCTAGCTTCTACAGGAGAGAGAAAATATTCAACCCTTTCTGAGTCGGGCTGTTCCACTTAGCGTGATATTCTCCGTTTCCATTCATTTACAACCAATGCCAGAGTTTCACTCTTCTTTATGGCTGAGTAAAACTCCATCGTGTGTCTGCCACATTTTCTTCATCCTTTCATCTGCTGACTGGCACCTAGACTGGTTCCTTAACTTGGCTATTGTGAATTGTACTGCTATAAATAGTGGTATGCAAGTATCCCTGCAGATGCTGACTTTAATTCTTTCAGATAAATACTGAAGAGTGAGTTAGCTGGGTCATGTACTGGTTACATTCCTAGTCTTCTGAGGAACGTCCATACTGATTTCCATAATGATTGCGCCTAAAATTTAATTTTAAAAACTATACCTCATCTATGTTTAACCATTCACCATAACCCTTAATGCACATGTGGAAAATAATATAGTGATAATACTAACATTTATTGAGTATGTTTTAGGTCCCAGTCTCAGTGCCAAGCACTTTATATGCCTTTTAAGATTTTATTCTCATAATAACCATGAGATTTCTATCACTACTATGACTTTCATGTTTACAGATAAGAAGACTAAGTCCAAAAGAGATTTAAGTTACTTTCCTAAGATCACATGGCTACCAAGTGGCCAAGCTGTGATTTTAAGCCTGGACTCTGGAGGCTGATCTCAGCTCCCATCCTATTGACCCAGTGCCGTCTAAATTCCAGCATTTCCAGAACCCAGTGGCAAGAGCTTCCTGACTAGAGCAGGGGAAGAGATGATCTGGAAGGTTAATGTTCCAGATGTGGCTAAAGGAGGCACAGCTATCCTGCCAAGGAGGTGGAGGCACCTCTCCATCTCGCCATGGTCCTATAGTGCCATGGAGTGCCGAAAGAGATTGCCCAGTGCCCACAGGGTTTTTGAAATGCAGAGCAAAGGGCAAACACCTGTGAATCTTCAGATCCTCTGAAGGATAGCTCCTAAATCCAGAAGCTACAGTTCTTAAATACAGACCTGTAAAAGACATATTCCAGCAAAGTTTTTATAAAAGCATTTGTATTTTCCTAAAAGAGTAAAAGCACATTTTTTAAAGCAGAAAAGATGGCGAAATTTTCATGGTTTTTAAATTCCAATAAGGGAAGTATAAAAAATATGAGTAATGTCATGAAATATAGGAGGTTTCTTTTCTGTTGGAAAAATTAAATCTCTTTATGTTATCTTAATTATCATGCGGTTTTTAAAAATTAAGGAAAAAAAACCACTGAGCAAATATAAGGTCTATGAGCTGAATATTGCATATGTGATTGATTTTTTGTAATGCATAATTTATAGTAAAAAATATTTTAGAATTTGCTATAGCTAATTATTAGAAATCCTATCTACTGTGATTTTTTAAAAATATTTTTTAGTTGTAGATGGACACAATACTTTTATTTTATTTATTTATTTTTATGTGGTGCTGAGGATCAAACCCAGTGCCTCACACATGTGAGGCAAGGGCTCTGTCACTGAGCTACAACCTCAGCCTCTATTTGTGATTTTAAAAGCAGCTGTGTAGGGGCTGGGATTGTAGCTCAGTGGTAGAGCGCTTGCCTTGCATGCATGAGGCACTGGGTTCGATCCTCAGCACCACATAAAAATAAATAAAGATATTGTGTCCATCTACAACTAAAAAAAAATTAAAAAAAAAAAAAGCAGCTGTGTACACAGTGGACATTCAACAAGTAATTGTTGAATGAATGAATTACAATCTGGAGATTATGATAAATGCTTAAATCCCAAAAGAAACAATTTTTTTAAAGAATATTTAAAATATATTTGATGGTAGCCACTGTTATCGACATAAACAAAAAAATTAATCACTGGGCTGGGGCTGTGGCTCAGCGGTAGAGTGCTTGCCTCACATGCGTGAGGCCCTGGGTTCGATCCTCAGCACCACATACAGAGCAATAAAATAAAGACATTGTGTCCATCTACAAAAAAATTAAAAAAAAAAAAAAAAAGACATTGTGTCCATCTACAACTAAAAAAAATATTTAAAAAAAAATTAATCACTGTGTGGGTTAAAAAAAAAACAAAACTATTTTTCAATCCCTCTCTGTCTTTCATGAAATAAGAAATCCCTGGAAGAGAAGATAAAAAGCTGCCTAGGGTACCTACCTTTCTGTTCCTGAGTGAGGCTCTCCTGGCACAGATCCTGCCCCGTCTGGCCTCTAGCTTCTGGCACTGCTGGCTGAGTTCTTTCACCTCCAAGGTCCCACCATCCTGCAGGTCTGCTACATGATCCATACCTTTAAGGTCCTCCGGACTTTCACACGGATCGTAATAGACAACTTCATCCTGTTTCTCTAAAAATGTATTAATGATTTTCTTGAAACAAACTTTGCTATAAAAAATAATGCACAGTTTTTTAATGTTAGCAAATATTACTTATAATTTTATTATGTGGGAAAAATCACTATTACCACTGACATACATATATACACATACCACATGTAGTTAAACATGTCAACAGAGTTCTAAGAGAACATTTTCCATGTGTTAGAAATAAAATTTTAATGGCAACATAGTATTCTCTAATTGAAGTTATTCTCTGTTGTAAAAACATTTTATTGTTCCATTATTATCTACTTCACTGTGATGAACATCTCCATGCATAAATCTTTGTGTATATTTTAATTACTTCCTTAACTGACAAATACTCAAAGCTCTTGATACCTATTGCCAAACTGCCCTCCAGAAAGGAAAGTTCTACTGGTAGCACATCATAAACTTGATATTTAATCTTGATTACATATTGATGTTTTCAAAATGCATGCTTATTATAACAAATCTAAACCCTATAGAACTGCATAAAAGGTGATTTTTTTCTCTTTCTCCAACCTACTGAGTACCATTCCCAGATGAAGACATTATCTACAATTTAGTATACATCCTTTAGATTAACGTTTTTAAAATAGACATTTTCCCTAAATATGTAAAGTGCTTATAACTTGAAACTACTGCAAATTTTTTTTAATACCTAGGATTAAACTATATGTTCAGAATCCACATGAAGAAAATTATTAAACTTGGAGGACCTTTAGGGGAAAAAAGATTTTTAAAAAATGAAGAGACATACCATGATCTTGGGTGGGAAGAATCAAAATTGGAAAGATTTATAGTTCTCCCCAAAGTAATGTCTAATTTTAAGCATCATCCCAAAAATTCCAGTGGGTTTTTGGTTGTTTTTTTGTTTTGTTTTGTTTAACTTGCCAAAGTGATTCTAAAGTTTATCTGGAAGAATAAAGAAGCGAGAAATAGTCAAAAAACTTGTGAAGAAGTAGAGTTAATGAGGGGTGCTTGCCCTGCCAGAGGCTAAAATGGGTACAGGAGTAAGAAGAGTACCTGCACCAGAAGACACAAGTCTGTAGAGGACAGTAAAAACTCACACACAGATCAAAGTCAATCTACTGACTCTGGATATGTGACAGAGCCATTCAAATCAGTGGGGGGAAATGTTTTTAAAATCAGTGATTGGAACTAAGAATTTGAGGAGAAAATTAAATTCCTAATTTAATTAAATTCCTACAAACAATTGAATAATACCCTTAGCATGGAAAATATATATTCAGAAGGAAAATGAGCAAAGATCATGAATGGGAAGTTCATAAAATAAATATAAGTGGCCTGTAAACATAGAAAAAGTGTATTTGGTATGATTTATAATTAAATAAATTAAAATTAAAAGATGCCACTTTTTTCTACAAAGTAACCAAAAATGTCAAAGGATGGTATAAACATGGGAAAGCAAAGACTCATAGTGTGTGGACAGGAGCTTTATTTTGTACAGTCTCTCTATAGGTGCACCATGTACATGAAATTTAGAAATTAGAAAATAAAATGTTCAGGATCTACATGAAGAAAATTATCAAACCTGGAGGAACTTCCAGTCTGCAAATATTGCTGTAGTGTTGTTTTGACAGAAATGTGTTTTTTTAAAATATTTTTTAGTTGTCAATGGACCTTTATTTTATTCATTTATTTATATGTGGTGCTGAGAATCTAACCCAGTGCCTCACGCATGCTAGGCAAGCGCTCTACCCCTGAGCCACATCCCAGCCCCCAGAAATGTTTTAAAATATAAAATATACATTGTCCTTGATCCAGTAATTCCATCTTCAGAAATTTATTTCTAGGAAATAATTTATCCTACATACAAAGACGTGTAAAAAAAAAAATCTCTGCTACTCTGCTGTTTGAGACAGTGAAAAACTAGAAATCACAGTACATGGAATACTATGTACATATACAATGGAATACTATGCAGCCATTAAAATTCCGATGTCTTTATTACTTACTGAAATGGAAAGATGGTTATTATGTATTAAACAAGAAAGATGTTACCAAATATATATATAGTGTATATAGAATATATATTATATATAGAATATATAGTGTATATAGAATATATATTTTATATATAGAATATATAGTTTTGCCTTAAAAATGGACATTCATTTATGTACATCTGACTTACAAAAAAAGGCTACAAAGTTATACAGCAAATATACCACTAAGCATCTCTAGAAAATAGGCTTGGTGTTCTTCTTTATTTTGCCCTGTGTTTAACAATGAATATATATATTCATATATGTGTATGTGTGTAATTTTTTTTTTTTTGGTACCAGGTGTTGAACCCAGGGGCACTTAACCACTAAGCCACATCCCCAGTCCTTTTTGGTATTTTAATTAGAGACATGGTCTCACTGAGTTGCTTAAGGCCTCATTAAAGTTGCTGAGGCTGGTTTTGAACTTGGGATCCTCCTGCCTCAGCCTCCTGAGCTGCTGGGATAAATATATTATTTTAATAATAAAAACACTGAAAGGAAACTAAGAAATTTCAGCAAGTGTTACAGAAAATTTATGAGAAGTAATTGATACTACTTTAAATTTCTTCAAATGTGTAATTTAAACATTTTGATCTTGTATAAAACATAAATTTTACCTTTTATAAGTCTTTTAATAGAGTCCAGCTGTGTAATAAGAAGTATTTCTTCATTTTTTAATATCTCAAATTTAACCTCATATAGTTCCAACTGAATTTCATAATACTGTATTTCTAATTCATCCACAACATCTATATTTTTTTCATGTTCTGGAAGATCTTCCACCTTGTTATTATGGAAAAAAGAAAAACAAGTTAAAATAATTCGTGTGTTAAAAGCAAACTTTAGTTAGGTCTGGGGTTGTAGCTCAGTGGTAGACCACTTACCTAACACATGTGAGGCACTGGGTTTGATCCTCAGCACCACATAAAAATAAATAAAATAAAGGTATTGTGTCCATCTACAAATAAAAATATTTTTCAATGGGGCTGGGATTGTGGCTCAGTGGTATAGCGCTTGCCTCGCATGTGGGAGGCACTGGGTTCGATCCTCAGCACCACATATAAATAAATGAATAAATAAAGGTCAATCAACTAAAAAAAATTTTCAAAAAATATTTTTCAAAAAAAGCAAACTTTAGAAGCATTCCAGGTATTTTGTTTTGTTTTGTTTTGTTTTGGCACCAGGGATTGAACTCAGGGGTACTCTATCTCTGAGCCACACCCCTAGTCCCATTTTGTGTTGTATTTAGAGACAGGGTCTCACTGAGTTGCTTAGTGCCTCGCTTTTTGCTGAGGCTGGCTTTGAACTCGCAATTCTCCTGTCTCAGCCTCCCAAAGTGCTGGGATTACAGGCTTGAGCCACCATGACTGGCATTCCATTCCAGGTATTTTCTATCCCTTGTTCAGTACTAAAATGTAAAAAGCATATAAGAAAAAGAAACATTTTTCCATCTCATCTAGTTAGTTAAATTTCCTTATTCAACATTCATTATAGACATTTTATCTTATCTTGGAAACATGAAAATGTTTAGGCTCTGAGGAAACTGAACGACTGTCTTTCCACTCCCCATTTGTACGGTTTTTTGGTTTATTTGTTTTAGTTGTAGATGGACATAATACCTTTATTTCATTTATTTATTTTTATGTGGTGCTGAGCGTCAAACCCAAGGCCTCACATGTGCTAGGCAAGCTTTCTCTCTCTCTCCACGGATATACACCGAGGAAAGGCCACGTGACCACACGGCAAGAAGATGGCTGTCCACAAGCCAAGAAGAGGGCCCTCATCAGACACTGAATCTGAAGACACCTAACCTTGGACCTCTAGCCTCCAGAACTGTAAGAAATAAATGTGTGTTGCGTTAGCCACCAGTCTATGATATTTTCTTATAGTAACCTGAGATGACTAAGGTATTTATGATGTTCTGTTTTAAAGTCCTTAGATCACAGAAAAAAACTTCATCCTCAGATGAAGCACCTCCTTAATTATTCTAAAGATATACTGGGGTCAGGCATGATGGCACACACATATAATCTCAGTGACTGGGGAAGCTGAGACAGGAAGATTCCAAGTTCAAGGCCAGCCTCAGCAACTTAGCAAGACCTCATCTCAAAATAAAAGATAAAAAGGGCTGGGGATGTAGCTCAGTGGTAGAGTGTGTGAAGCTGTGGGTCCAGTCCCTAGCACTACCAGAAAAAAAAAGATATATTGAAAATATTGCTGGGTTGACTTTAGAGTAGATTGCCCAGTTCAATACAGAAGTCAGTGTCATTATAAACCCTACAATATAATATTTCAGAATCATCTTGACCAAAGGGAAAGTTTATGGTCAACCTTCCACAAGTCTCTAAAGTCTCATCTACTAGAAGATGATATGAGAATAAGTGAAGAAAAGAACTGTGTTAACAGTGCCCAGAAAGAAAAATGCTACCTAATGCTATCTAAAATAAAAGTGTATTTTAAAAACAAAGTTATATTTATCTTTATCTTACTTTTCTCTGAATTTGAGCTCTTCTGTGATTTAAACACAGTTCTTTGGCTCTCATGAGTTGCAGAGTCTCTCGAGCTAGCATGAGCTTGAGTTTTTCTAACCTGGGAGTGGCTGTGGCCCAGGCAGCCTGGCCAAATCTCCTCCTATCTTGTTCCATTTGCTTCTGCATTCCTGTTGGATTATAATTAATAAAATAAAATTACAACTCATTAAAAAGAGCAGAATTTATCCTGAGCTACTTCTTTGTTTACTATCTCCCATTATTATATGTAAACCATCCTTTTTAAAAGGAATATTGTTTTAAGAATTTTTATTCTCACAAAAGTAATTTGTGGTCATTGATAGAAAAGTCCAGGTATTCCATTAAAAAGAAGAAAAAAAAAACAACAGTAACTCCCGATCTACCCAGTTGAAGCAATTGCTTCTTACACTTTGGTACACATCTGTCCAGACCTTTTCTGTGTCTACCTAGACAGACATGCCCATATAGATAATCTGACTAAAAAACCTATGATCATCATCTCGCTTTTTTTCGCTTCATATATCGGGGACTTCTGCATTTCATTTAAAAAGATATAGAGAATTGTGCTTAATAGCTATACAGTTTTTTCTTTTATAAATGAATCATATCTTAACAAACTGATTGACATACATGAGGCTGTTTCCCGTTTGGGGCAGTCCTAACAGGACAGTGCTAGGATTAGATTCAAGTTGTGCGCCCAACCCCTAGGCCCCTATACCGTCTGACCCCGCCTGCCCAGCATTCTCCCTGGCACCACACTCTGCCATCCAGCCCATGGGCTTTCTGTAAGCCCCCCATATCTGCTAGGTGCCATCGAGCCAGAGAGCTTGATGCAAATGCTATTTCATCCAGCACACTCTTTTGCCCTCTCAGCTTCCATGTGCCCTTCAGATGTCTGGACACGTATAACTTCTCAGGTCTCTGGTGACCATCCTGATCAAACCCAGTTGCTCTCCCAGAGGCTCTCAAAGCCTCATGTTTCTCTCCTTATTGCCACTGCCATTTTCCATGTGCTGAATGAACATGTAATGAACATTTCTCTCCCTTCATCAGACTACACAGTGTCTATTTATGATTATCTTATATAATTCCCAATACCTAGGAAACACAGTACCTAGTACTTAGGAGGCACTCAAATGCTTTTTTAACAATATGAAAATTATCTTAGTAGTTTTTTTTCTCACCTGCTAATGCTTTTACTGTTTCCTTAAAATAATTCACAGTGATATCTTGAATAGAGACAATAGCTTCTTCAGCACGTCTGGTCCACTCTTTGGCTTCCTTCTGCAGGGCAACTATCCTTTTAGGACCCAGATTATCTTCATCCAGGGACTTCTACAGAAAGCAGAGATAACAGTAGTGTACAGCCATTAGCAATTTAAAAGGAGACTTATTGTCTTATCTACTTTTATTACTACTACTTAGTCCTTTAAATTTTCATTCATTCAGCAATCCTTTATTGATGATAAACGTGTCTCTAAGCTGGGCACCACCTGGAGACAAAGGGGTACTCAGGCATAGAGGGAAAAAACAACAACCCACTTTCACTTATTACTAGAATAACTTTTCTTGGAGAGGGGTGCTGTGAAGTTATGTTTCTCTCTATTAATAGTAATACACAGGTGCTTAAATGGAATCTGTATTAAGTACTCAGCATAGAGTCTGACCCACAGCTGTCCAGTGTTAGCTGTTTCTGTGGTATCTTTCAGGGACATGACAAGTAACTTTTCATTACTATGGTTCTTTTCTATGGGAAAAATATGATCACCTAAAAAATAGAAAAATCTGTATATTTATGATTATGAAATGTATTCCTGCGAACTGAATGTTTGTGTCCACTCCCAAATTTATATACTAAGGCCTAAATCCCTAATGTGATGGTACTAGAAGGTGGACCTATGAGAGGTGATTAGTCATAAGGGTGGAGCACTCATGAATGGGATTAGTGCCCTTATAAAAAGAATAGGAGACAAGGAATCCCTCTCTGGGGCTGTAGCTCAGTGGTAGAGCTCTAGCCTAGCACGTGTAAGGCACTGGGTTTGATCCTCCACGCCACGTAAAAATAAATAAATGAAATAAAGGTATTGTGTCCCTCTACAATTAAAAATATATATTTGAAAAAAAAAATAAGAGAGAAATCCCTCTCTCTATGCAGTTCACACTGTGAGGGTACAGCAAGACAGCCATCTCCAAACTAGGAAGCAAGCTATCATTGCAAACCAGATTTCCCAGCACCTTGATTTTGGATTTTCCAGCCACCAGAACTATGAGGGGAAAAAATTCTATTTTTTTTTTTAAATTTTTTTTAGTTGTTGATTGACCTTTATTTATTCATTTATTTATATGCTGAGGATTGAACCCAGTGCCTCCCACATGCGAGGCAAGCGCTTTACCACTGAGCCACAATCTCAGCCCAAAAAATTGTATTGATGATAAACCACCCAGTTTACAACATATTGTTACAATAGCTTGAACTAAGACATATACTAGTTATCATGCAGCATTCAATTTTTTGTCTACAAAGCATGATTTACTGATATTATATATAGGTTAGCCATCAGGGAAATGCAAATCAAAGCTAAAAGGAAGAGTTGGGGATGTAGCTCAGTGTGGAGCCCCATGTGTGCAAGGTCCTGAGTTTGATCTCTAGCACCACACACATGTGCGTGCGCATACACATACACACTATGATGAAATCCCTTCGCACCCACTAGGATGGCTATAATCAATGAGATGGTCAATAACAAGTGTTGGTGATAATGTGAACACATTGGAACCCTCTTTTGTGCTGGTAGGAATATAAAATAACATACTTGCTTTGGAAAACAGACTAACAGTCCTTCAAAAGTTTAGGCATTAAGTTATCATGTAACCCAGCAATTCCACCCCTCAGGACATACACAAAATAAATGAAAGCATATGTCCACACACAAACTTGTACACAAATGTTCATAGCAGCATTATTCATAATAGTCAAAAAAGCAGAAAACCCAAATGTCCATCAACTGCTAAATGGATAAGTAAAATGTGGTATATCCTTATTATATTATGAATATTATTTACAATAAGAAGAAATGAAGTCCTTAGACATGCTACAGTGTGGCTGAACTTAGAAAACACTGTGCTAGGTAAAGCAAGCCAGTCCTGATTACATTTACATGAAATGTCCAGAAAAATCCACAGAGACAGAAAGTAGATGAGTCTGATTGGTGTGAAATGGGAATGACTGCTAGTTGAAATGTGGTTTGGGAGGAGGAAAAAATATTCTGGAATTAGTAGTGGTTGTACAACTCTGAATACACTAAAAACCACTGAACTGGGCTGGGATTGTAGCTCAGTGGTAGAGTGCTTGCCTCGCATGCGTGAGGCACTGGGTTTGATCCTCAGCACCACATAAAAATAAATAAAGATATTGTGTCCATCTACAACTAAAAAAATATTTAAAAAAACAAACAAACAAAAAAAGCCACTGAACCACTGAACTGCACACTTTACGTGTATGGTCTCTGAATTATATCTGAACAATCCTGTTACTTAAAGAAATAATACAAACACACGGCAGTAAAGACTCTCCAAATAACAAGACTTTCAAAATAATGAATAAAACAACTTTATCTTCAGGTTATAGTGACATGAATTTCATCTAAATGTGACACCATTTTTAGAATACAAAAACCTGGCAGATGTCATGAGAGTACATGTAGAAAGATGGCCCAGTGCAGGGTGCAGAAATCAAGAAAGCTCTCTGATGTCTTCTGATTCTAGCTGTTGAGATCCAAGGCAAGCTGCTTAACTCCTCTGGACTCTAGATTCATTTGCACCTCTAGGATAATAATAATAAAAATGTCTTTTCTAAATAGGGCTGAACTCAATGAAATCAGTGACGACAGCCTTTACTAAAGTTTAAGTTACTGAATTACAATTTAGGATCCTGTTGCTTAAATTTTTATTCTACTTTAAGAAATCTCTGGGTACCCTTAGAGGTGAAAAATAAGCTAAAGTAAATAAACATCACATCAAAAACAATAAGTCAAGCTGGACATGGTGGCAAGTACCATAGTCCTAGCTACTGAGGAGGCTAATGCAAGAGGATCACTTGAGCCAGAAGTTCAGGGCCAGCCTGGGCAACACAGAGATAGCTCACCTCAAAATATAAAATAAAACTGAGTGTGGTGGCACATGCCTGTAATCTCAGCAGCCCAGGAGGCTGAAGCAGGAGGATCTCGAGTCCAAAGCCAGCCTTAGCAAAAGTGAGGTCCTAAGCAACTCAGTGAGATCCTGTCTTTGAATGAAATACAAAATAGGGCTGGGGATGTGGCTCAGTGGGCAAGTGCTCCTGAGTTCAATCCCCAGTACCCAAAAATAAAAATAAATAAATAAAATAAAAAGCCAATAATTCAGCAGAAAAAGTGTTTAACCCTTTAAAATTATAGAATTTTTAAGGTGTTGAGAAGATGACCAATGTAAATGTCTTCATTTTTAAAAATTTTTTTATTTGTTCTTTTTAGTTATATATAACAGTAGAATGTATTTTGACATATCATACATACATGGAGTATAATTTCCCATTTTTGTGGTTCTACATGATGTGGAGTTATACTGGTCGTGTATTCATATGTGAATATAGGAAAGTTAAGTCCGATTCATTCTACTGTCTTTCCCATTAAATGTCTTCACTTTTTTTTTTTTTTAATATTTTTTAGTTGTTGATGGAGACAATGTCTTTATTTTGTTGCTTTGTATGTGGTGCTGAGGATCGAACCCAGGGCCTCACACATGCGAAGCAAGTGCTCTACCACTGAGCTACAATCCCAGCCCCAAATGTCTTCACTTTTAATCAATAATTTTTTTTCATTTGTGCTAGAAAGCAAATCCAGAACCTCTGAGCTAAATCCCCAGCCCTAGTTTTTAAAATCAATTTTAAATATAAATTCAATAAATCTATAACATCATTAAACATAAAGATGAACCCAAAGAAAGTAAAATACAAGTTGAACCTTAAGTGTGACTAAAAAATAATATATAACAGATAGAAACCTAATAAAATAACAATATAAGGAAACATACCAAAATACCAAGCTTACATGAAGTTGCAACTTCCCGCATATCCCTGAATGGCTGCAGTAAATACTGGAAGAACATGGTTGCCACAGTAACCAATTCCTGATAAGCTTCATCTTCCTCTTGATAAATTTTCATCAGTGCTACCATGTTGTTGGCTTTTTCATGTCCCTGAAGAACCTAGAAGCCAAAACATAAATAAAGCTCAAATCTGCACATTATTTATAAAATAATACCAAACTAAACTAAATAAAAGAAAGCTAATGTTCTCAACTTGAATGCATCAATTTTTTTTTTTTTTTGGTACTGGGAATTGAACCCAGGGGTGCTTAACCACTGAGCCACATCCCTAGCCCTTTTTTATTTTTATTTTCAGACACTTGAAATCAAGTGTCTAAGTTGCAAAGGGCCTTGCTAAATTGCTGAGGCTGGCCTTGAACTTGCAATCCTCCTGTCTCACCCTCCTGAGCTGTTGGAATCACAGGTGTGGTCACCAAGCCTAGCAATCCATCAATTTTAAATAGTGATTAAATATGAAAATGTTATTGTCCTCCAATCAAAATGCCCATTAAAGCAAAAGTGGCTAAATAAATTGTTGTATATCACAGCAGAATATTATTACTGTGGTCTTTCAGCACTTTTTAAAATATTTTTATTTTTTTAAATTTTTATGTGGTGCTAAGGATCAAACCCAGTGCCTCACACATGTGAGGCAAGCGCTCTACCACTGAGCCACGATCCCAGCCCCCACTGTTTTTTTGAAGACTACTTAGTAGTAATAGGACTTTTGTAACATTTAATGGGGGAAAAGCAAAGCACAAATTTTTAAAAAATTTTTTTAGTTATAGATGGACACAATGAATGTATGTATGTATTTGTTTGTTTGTTTATTTATATGTGGTGCTGAGGATAAAGCCCTGTGCCTCACATGTGCTAGGCAAGTGCTCTACCACTGAGCTACAAGCCAAGACCCCAAAGCACAAAATTTTATCTCCACTATGTACCAAGTACAGAGAGAAAAGGACCCAAAAGGGGCATCAAATGTTAATAGCAGTTATCTTCAAGACCAATATTATGGATATTTTTTCATTTAATTTTTCTAACTAAAGGTTTTGTAAGGTTGTACTCCTTTTTTTAAAAGCTCATAAAGACATTCTAGAGATGTCACCAAGTATTTCTTTAGTAAGTTGAGTCTCTTAATTCCCCAAAATTAAGTATTCCGCCAAACCACCAGCAGAGTGGACTTACTTAGGGAGTCTCAACTATGGCTCTAGTTTCTGCTAAGCACTGTTTCTGATGAAAGGCAGAAAATAAACCAAGCAGTTTATAATCCAGGTGAACTCACTTGGAAATGATTTTTACCCATAAAAGAAATAAAATCAAGTAATGGTACAGATTTGTTTTCAACAATACCTTTTTTAAAATTTTTATTTTTTTATTTTTAGTATTTTTTGAATCTAGGGGTGCTGCTTGACCACTGAACCACATACCCAGTCATTTTTTATTTTTGAGATACGGTCTTACTAAGTTTCTTAGGGCCTCGCTAAGTTGTTAAGGCTGGCTTTAAACTTGCAATCCTCCTGCCTCAGCCTCCCAAACCACTGGGATTATAGGCATGCACCCAGCTCAACCAATACATTCTTAAATTCTATTTTCATCCTTCTACTTAAGGACAATCTGGCCTAATCTCAACTGTAGTTTTATCCAGGTAATAAGAGTAACATAAAAAAAAGTTTCCCTCACCAAGATTATAACACACAGAAACATAAAAAGTCAACTAATATTTTTCAGCCTTATTGCTTAGACTGTTAAGAAAAAATTCCAGAGTCAAATGGTTAGCTAAATTTTGTAGATACTAGCAATATTAGCAACTGGTGCCAGGTGTGGTGGCACAAGCCTGTAATCCCAGCACTTAGGGAGAGGCTGAGACAGGAGAATCAAGAGTTCAAAGCCAGCTGCAGCAATGGTAAGGCACTAAGCAACTCAGTGAGACCCAGTCTCTACATAAAACACAAAATAGGGCTGGGGATGTGGCTCAGTGGTGGAGTACCCCTGAGTTCAATCCCCGGTACCAAAAATAAAATAAAATAAAATATTAGCAACTGGTTTAATTCTAGAATCAATTGCTTCTCTATTTTAAATAAGATTATATATGCTTCCATGGACATGGTAGGTTTTTAATTTTCACCTCTCTACCCTGTTTTTAAGTTCCAGGTAAACAAGTGCCATACAATAATGTGAGCACCTGGCTCAACAATATGAACTACACAAGTGCTATATACCATCCCTGAATAAACTTCAATTTGGGAAAAGTATAATTTTTCCAATAACATCTACATAGCATATACATGTCAGAATTTAAGGAGAAAAGACTTGTGAGAAATCAAGTGTCTGAAAAACAAGTTTGTTTGATATAAAATGATCAAGCTGAAGATCAAAAGAAGACTGGCCTGAAACTCCCCTGTCATTTCCTCATATTACAGTGTAAAATCAAGTTGGACTTGGTGGCTCACGCTTGTAATCCCAGCTACTCTGGAGGCTGAGACAGGAGGATCCCAAGTTGGAGTCCAGCCTGGGCAATTTAGTGAGACAAACCCTCAACAACTTAGTAAAATCCTGCCTCAAATTTAAACAAAGAAAATTAAAATTAAAAAGGGCTGGAATATAGTTTAGTGGGAGAGTACCCCTGAGTTCAATCCCCAGTACAGGACACAGGGGAGTAAAATCAACACATGCTAAGTAGGTGTGTAGATAGCTACACATAAAACCCACAGTATAAAATGATCCCACTGAACTCCTTTTATAAAAACCATTTTAATTTTGAAAGCTCATCCTAAATTTAGCTTTAAAGAATATACAGTAATTAAGATTTTGCAATATGGTGAAATTCTTCTCTTGTACCTTCCTTTCCTCAAAGCAATGTTCAGAAAAATCATTCAGATTAATAATGTCCTACAATGAGAAAAGGCAAGAGGGGACATCCTGGGCACCAAACCTTGGCTTTCCTTAGTAAATTGTCGCTATTTAAGTCATAATTTCTCCTAAATCCATTTATTTACTGAAATAATAAATTGTCTGTCTCTCAAATTGCCTCTTTGGAGCATAAAAAAAAAAAAGCACTCTGGTTGTTACCATTCTAAACAGATGCATACAATGCACTTCCTGTGAGGTTTCCACTTAATCGTGTTTATTACTTAAAAAATTAAAATACCTATTTTCTAAGTCAATTCATCCTCTAAAACATCTTGTCTCCATTCTTGATGTTCCCTGGAGAATCTACAATTGCTTATATTTAGTCCATTTTATTATTTCCTACCGTTTATGGGTTATTTTCGGGTGTGTGTGTGTTTTGTACCGGGGATTGAACCCAAAGGCGCTTAACCATGAGCCATATCCCAGCCCTTTCAAAAACATTTTATTTAGAGACAGGCTCTCACTGAGTTGCTTAGGGCCCCGCGACGTTGCTGAGGCTGGCTCTGAACTTGCTATCCTCCTGCCTCAGCCTCCCAAGGATGACCGGCCACCGCCCCGAGTTATTTTCAGTTTTGCTTTCCGTATTTCTGGCCTTTCTCGGTTACAACATCCTGCTCTGCCAGTATCTTCGGGAGAAGGGTTAAAAGGCCCGCCCTACCCCTAACTGCGAATAAACTCTGATCTGACGTAACGTGCCTTAAATCGAGGGCCCTCCGAGTTTCTCCCAGATGCCCCCATTAAGGCGCGGTGACCCTGCGTCTTTCTCTGCACGAACGTGGGGCTGTCTGTGCGTCCCCCAGGCCGGGCAAATCTAAAAGGTCCCGCGCAGCCAACGCTAACAAAAGGAGCGAGCGCCGCGCATACCTGGTGCAGCCGCGCTCCCGCCTCGGCCCGCCGCGCGCGCAGGGTGCGCTCCCGGAGTTCGCGCGGGCTCTCACAGTCGGCCGTGCCGCCCTCTGCCGGGAAGAGCGCGTCGCGAACAGTGGCGCCACCGCAGCCGTCGGCCGCCTCGGCCAGATAGCGCTCTAGCTGCCCGCAAAGCTCCTGCAGCGCCGCCTCTCCCGGGCCAACGCGCACCGGCCACACCAGCGCCCACAGCCCGCGCCCGCGGTCCCCGGCCCCGCAGCCAGCCACGTCCAGCTCGGGCGGTAGCTGTGGGAAGCTGCGTTCCAGGGGCGGCCACAGCGCCGCTAGCTGCTGGTGCGCGCCGCGGAACCCCGCGGCGGAGAGCAGGCCAGCCCAACTGGGCGCGGCCCCGGCAGGCTCCGTCGCGGTCCCTTCACGCTGCCGCCGTCGCTGCGCCGTGCGGTCGTGACAAGTCACAGCGAACTGGCCCTCTGCTTCGTTCCAGGCCACCAGGAAGCGCAACTGGTGCCGTTCGGGCGCGCTGAAGAGATCCTCGCGGAGTGGCACCCAGCCCTCCAGGCTGTCGGGCTGCTCGTCCTCCATGGCCCAGCGGTCAGCAGCCCAAGAGCGCGGCTCGCCTGGGCCTGGCCTCGGTGCACCTCCTACCGCGGGACCGTCCAGGCCGGGACATTCTCCACTAGACTCCAATCCGCGTCAGCGTCCAGCTCTGCCCCGCCCCCACCCACCGGCCCGCAACTGATTGGCTGGGTGTTCAGGATTGGTTGGGTGACATAAGGGAGGGTCTGCGACAACCAATGAGAAGGTCAAAACATCTACCTTTGACCCTGGCCGGCAGAAATCATTCAGTTTCGCAACCCGGTTTGGACCCTTGGGAAATCCTCTTGCCTCACTTTCTCCACCTTTACACTTACTGACGTTGGGAAAATATTTGTTAAAAGGACGAGTTATGGGGCTGGGATTGTGGCTCAGTGGTACAGCGCTTGCCTCGCATGCATGAGGCACTGGGTTCTGTCTTCTGCACCACATAAAAATAAATAAATAAAATAAAGATATTGTGTCCATCTACAACTAAAAAAGTATATATTTTTTTTTAAAAAAGGACGAGTTATGTCTGCCTATTACACCAAACTGCAAACTTCCTGAAGACAGAGACTCTGTTGCTCCCGTCTTCTGTCATCAAGGCCTTTAGGAATACAGGGTCACAAATGTGATGGGGAGCCCAAACATTCAATTAAACTCAGTAGTTATTTATTGAGCCTAGATGCCAAGTACTGGGTAGAAACCAAAAATTTATTTTTGTCAACCCAATAACATTTTGTCTGCTGTGTACTAGTATTTGGTGGAGTCGAGGGGCGGATACAAGAAGATATTTTCTGCCTTCAAAGCATCCAGGCTCCCAACCCATCATATAAATAATCTATGTTCCAACTCTTATTTTAGAGGTAAGGAAACAGATCTAGAGAATGAAATTGTCTTAAGATACAGACTATGGGCCTGGGATTGTAGCTCAGTGGTAGAGCGTTCGCCTCGCATGCGTGAGGTACTGGGTTCGATCCTCAGCATCACATAAAAATAAATAAATAAAGATATTGTGTCCATATACAATTTTAAAAAATTTAAAAAAAAAAAAGATACAGAATACACTGGGGCTAAACATGTTAACCTGGCTACTGATGGCCTGTTTAAGGAGGTATCCAAAATCCCGTTTACATGTGTAGATGGACTGTGGGGCAGAGCTGGATGTGTTCATGCCACAGAGAACAGTACACCCCTGATCTCTGCCTAGTACAGTAAATGGCAACACCTATGTGTAAGTGCACTGAGAGGGGTAGAGGAGGCTGGGCAGAGAGGGAATGTTCAGGAAGATGGCACTAGGAGCCCTTGGCCAAAACAAGGCCTGGAAGGTCCCTACTCGAGAACAAGTGAACGGAGCATTTGAGGGTTTTGAGCTGGGAAAGCCTAGAATCAAATTTGCCCTTGCTATTATCCCCAAGGTTAAATAGCAGCAGCAAAGCAACAAATGAAAAAAACAGAATCAACCTGGAGCTATGGTTAGGACATCTCTGCATCCTGAAATTGACCTCCACAATTCTATTCCCTGTGTGACGGCAACTTGAAGGTGGAAAGCTGCCTCTGTCTGAAGGAACCTGCCTTTCAAAGCCTGGAGGGCCATGGGTCTTGCTCTCACACTCACCCAGTCCTCTTGAGATAATCTTTTAGTTGAAGTGATCTACTTTCCCCAAAACTACTTCTAATATATTGTTTTAGTTGATATGATCTATTTACTTTTTTTTTTCTTTTTATAGTACTAAGGATTCAATTCAGGGCCTCAGGGTATCTGGCTCAGCAAGTGCTCTACCCCTGAGCTATATTTTATACTAACTTCTCTCTTCTAGTAGTTTCCTAATGTATTTGTTTGTTTCAAAATGAGACTATGTGTCTTTCTAGTTATAGAAGTCATTGCTAGTTTATGAGAAGGGGATACATTTATTTTCAGAAAAGAAGTGTGAAAAAATATATACCAAACCTAATAGTGTTACCAGGATGCATGACTGATTTATATTTGCCTTTAGGGTTCTTTTGTAATATTGATTTTTTTGTCTAAGCCAAATAACATCTTGCTATTATAATAAAAAAATTGATATTTTAAAAAATAATATATATATGACATTATAAATAGATACTAGCATAAAGAAGAAGGTAAAGTAACTCAAAAGAGAAACTGCTCCCATTGTGTGTGTGTGTCTGTGTGTGTGTGTGTGTGTGTGTGTGTTGTCTTATCCATTTGAGCTGCTATAACAGAATACCATAGACTGAGTTACTGATAAACAATAGACATTTATTTCTCACAGTTTTGGAAAATGAGAAGTCCAAGATCAAGTCACCACAAATTTGGTATGTGGTGAGGACCTACTTTCTGATTCATAGTTAGCTTTCTTCTTCATAAGGGGCAAGGGAGCCCTTTGACATTGCCTTCATAAGGGCACTAATCCTGCTCATGAGGGCTCCACCTTCATGACCAAATCACCTCCCAAAGGCCACACTTCCAAATGCCATTTCATTTAAGGATTAAATTTCAACACATTAGGTTTTGTTTGTTTTAGTACTAGGTATTGAACCCAGGAGCACTTAACCACTGAGCCCCAGCCCCAGCCCTTTTTATTTTTTATTTTGAGATAGAGTCTCACTAAGTTGCTTAGGGTCTCACTAAACTGCTGAGGATGACTTTGAACTTGTGATCTTCCTGCTTCAGCCTCTCAAGCCTCTGGAATTACAGGCCTGAGCACAAGCCACCTCATCGGGCTCAACATGTTAGTTTTGGGGAGACATAAACATTCGATAGCATACGTGTATATGTCTATACCATATATGTATATATGTATGATAGTTGATTTTTGTTTGTTCACTTGAGTGGGTCACTGGGGTACCCAGCTATTTGGTCAAACGTTATTCTGGATGTCTGTGAAAGTGTTTCTGGATGAGATTAATATTTGAATCTGGAGACTGAGTAAATCACACGACCCTGCCTAATGTGGGTGGGCTTCTTCCAGTTAAAGGTCTGATTAGCTCAAAAAGGCTAAATGGGAATTCTTCCTGCCTGATGCCCCCAGGTTTTGTCCTGCCTTCAGACTCAAACTGAGACATCAGCTTTTCCTAGATCTTGAGCTTCAGCCTTCAGACTGGAGATACCAGATTGCAGATGCCACCTGCTGTCTGGGTCTTCAGCTTGACAATTGCAGAATGTGGGACTCCTCATCATGTGGACTCCATAATCATGTGGTCTAAGAAGTGTGTGTTACTGGGAATCCAACCAGGGGCACCCTGTCACTGAGTTACATCCCTGGCCATTTTTATTTTTTATTTTAAGACAGTCTAAGTTTCCCAGGCTGTCCTCAAACTTGGGATCCTTTTGCTTCAGACTTCTGAGTCATTGGGATTATAGGTCTGTGCCACCTAAACCTGTAAGCCAATTCCTTACAATAAATCTTTTTCCATAGACGTAAACATCTTCTTGGTTGTTTCTCTAGAAAACCTTGACTAATATAATATGTATATATGTATGTATGCACCTATAGTATTATACTAAATGATATTCTACACGTTTTTTCCAGTTATATATTAGAATAGGCATCTACATCATTATTTTTAATGCTTGAAATATTGGGTTGACATTTTATGATTACTTAATGAATACTCTATTGGTAAACATAGGTTAATTTCCATTTTCTGCACATATAAACAATACTATGTTGGGCTGAGTATGTAGCTCAGTGGTAGAGTACATGCTTAGCATGCGTATGGCCCTGGGTTCAATCCCCAGCACCATCAAAAATAAAAAATAAAAAGAAACAAAAGGCTGTGGTGACTGTTCTTGCACATCCATTTTTGTGTGTGTGTGCATGTGGGGCAAGCACTCTACCAACTGAGCTATGTCCCCAATGCACATCCATCTTTGCATAATTTTTCTCTTAATTGTTTCTTTTGACACTTTATTTTGCTTCTAGTATTTTTTATTTTACGAATACTTGGTAGTAATGTACTTAAAATACTCTCAAAAGGGCTGGGATTGTGGCTCAGTGGTACAGTGCTTGCCTCACACACCTGAGGCACTGGGTTCAATCCTCAGCATCACATACAAAATACATAAATAAATAAAATGAAGGCTTTTAAAAAAATACTCTCAAAACAATAAATATTAATATAAAATTCCAAAATCAAATCACCATATACAGACTTTCAAAGGAAATGGTCCAGAACTTGATTCACACTTCTGAGAGCTCTCAGTTGATTGAAGAAATAAATAGGAGTCAGAGTAAAGAGGCTATTTGAGACTAAGAGTAGTGGAGCAGTTTTTCTGGAGGAAGCTGTTGTCAGGCTGGGGAAGATTGGCCATGTCACCCTCTAACCTCAGGTCCCATGAGGGGATCCTCAAAGAGACCCTTTAGAGAGCTTGATGTGTTTCCTGCATTTGGACCCATGATGGCCTAGGATGAGAGGTTTGGCTGCTTTGGTGGCAGAGCCAGCGGGGCTGACTGCATTGGAGTCACCTGTATCCCAGAGTTTTCCAGGACCATGGATGAGGCCTTTTGTCTGAGATCCAAATGTGGGCCAATAGGAAAAGTAACCTAGATCCTGCCCCAAAGAGCCACTTACATGGAGGAGGAGACCTCAGCTGAGAGATCTTGATGGTAGTCCTCCAGAGCCCTGAGGAGAAATAAAAAAGACACCTAGAAGAGAGGGACTGGTGATGGGGACTTAAGGAGAGGAGTCTCTACAATGGAGATCTCTCAAGATATATAAAAGAACCCCATGAGACATTCAGGTCTAAGCACCTCCCAGACTCCAGGAACCCAAAGTCAACATCCATTCTGGAATCTACTCAAATAGAACCCACATCTAGCAGTTCAGGGAGGAATGTGGAAGGAGAGGCCCACTTCACTCTCCCTCTCCCCAGACAGGTTTTCCTGCTAAAGGTCCAGCCAAGTGGAGATTTTGATACTGGCTAATAAACCAGGTTTGGCTTTTTTGGTTCATATATTGAACTAGATATTCAATTAATGAATTGACACTATGGCTTCCAGTGATCATAAAACCATATGTTAACTAAAAGGGATCAGAAGATCATAACTTCCCCAGCAACTCAGGAAGCTGAGACAGGAGGATCACGAGTTCAAAGCCAGCCTCAGCAATGGCGAGGCGCTAAGCAACTCAGTGAGACCCTGTCTCTAAATAAAATAAAAAATAGGGCTGGGGATGTGGCTCAGTGGTCTAGTACCCCTGAGTTCAATTCCTGGTACCCCCTGCCCCCCAAAAAATCATAGCTGCTTCTAGATTTTCATCCAAAGAGGGGAATAATCCCCATCTTGAGCACACTTTAAAGGAATGATCAGAGAAAAATTAAAATAAAATAAAATAAAATAAAATAAAATAAATTGCATTTGATTACTGTTAGGTCACAGGCAGATGCAGAAAATAGCCTCCTCGCTCCTGCTGGGGCTGCAGCCGCGCCCACTCAGTCGGCCATGCGCTGGCCCTGCCAGAGCGCCCAGGCCCTGGGGCACTTTCTGAAAGTTTCTCCTTGCTCTCTCCCCCACTCTGCAGGGCCACCTTCCCCCCTCCTTTTGTCCGCCACCACTGCCGGGAGCACCACCGTCAGTCACATGTGCCAAACACGCCAACATGGCAGCCCCCAGTAGCCGATATGGAAAAAAACAGCGAACCTCCAACATGAAAGCTGCCATGACTCCTGGCTCATCCCAGAAGGACTCTGACCTCATCAGCCTCACCTAACCAATCTCAGAGGACACTGGACTCTAGACCAACATCTCTTCCTGCCCTAGGCCCTTCCCTTCCTGCCTTCAGCCTTCCTTTTCTGGATGGGGGGGACCCTTTAAATTCTGTATGCCACGAGGCTCCAGCGCCATTTCAGCCCACTCAAGCCTGGTGACCGGGAGGGGGTGGCCCGGGAGCATTCCTCCCAGAATAAAGCCTGTTCCGGTCCTGTTTTACCTCCATTTGGTCGTTTGGCTTTACAAATTGGTGCCAAAACCCGGGAGAGTTCTTGAACCTCCCCCTGCACTGGGGTAGAGGCAGACTCTCCAAACCAGACCGGGAGCCGCTCTCCGCCCTCCGGATTGACAAAAGTGAGGTATGCTTCCCTCAACCCATTTCCCCTGATTCCTCAGCTTCATTCCTGTCTGCACCGGGGGGCTACCTATAAGTCACACGTGTGCATAGACCCCTGCCTGAGGCCACGAGAATTGGAGAGACATCTCCAGTCCTTGTGAGCCATCCGATTCCGTTTGGGCCCCGAGGAGTTTATAAGGACGCTTGAGCCCCTCGCTTGGCCCCCCGTTTTCTGATGGACTTGAATGGATTTTGGGATGCCTTTTTCCATTCTCGCCCACTTCCATGAACGCTAAGGAGCCATGGGAAACACCAGCTCTTCTCCAGACCCCACAACTCCTTTGGGCTGTCTGTATTGCAATTTTGAGGAGCTAGGATTTGCTGAAGACCTATGCCATGAGCATCTGGTCCTCCTTCCCACTGAAGTCTAACCTCAGTATGGCTTAGACAATGGATCAAAATGGCCTCCAGAGGGAACTTTTGATTTTCAAATCCTCACTGATTTGGCTAATTTTTGTCACTGGACAAGGAGATAGACAGAGGCTCCTTATGTTCAGGCTTTTTGGGAGGTACGCTCTTGCCCCAACCTTTATTCCACTTGTTCTGTCCTTCAAGTTATCCTTGCTAGAGAAAATCCCACATCTCCTTCCCAATGTTTTTACCTATCTTCTTCCTCTTTCACTGATCCACCTGAGCTGCTCTCAGCCCCACCTGTCCGCCATCCCCCTCCTCCTGTAGCCACAGCTCTTGCCCCTCCTCCTGTAGCCACAGCTCCTGTCCCTCCTCCTGGGAACCCACCCCTCCAATGGATCCCTTCACTCACCCACTCCCCTCTTCCCCTGTTAGCGCCCACACCCATTCCCACCAGGCTCCCTTGTCAGCTGACCCTAAGCTTCTCTGTCCCCTCAAGGAAGTGGCAGGCGCTGAGGGAATTATTCAAGTTCATGCTCCACTTTCACTTCAGGACCTCTCCCAGATTCAAGAGTGCCTTAGGTCCTTCTCTGCTGACTATTCTACTTACATTAAGGGATTCCGCTCTCTCTCTCAGACTTACAATCTTACCTGGCATGATGTCTATGTTATTCTCTCTGCCACTCTTACCCCTGATGAATGCTCTTGCATCCAGCAGGCTGCTTGGGACCATGCTGATCAAGCTCATTTAACAGACATAACTCTTCCTACAGGTAAAGCTGCTATTCCCCCTAACTGAACCCAACAGGAACTATCAGGATGGCCAGCAGGGGCGCCGTCACTGCACCCACATGATTCAATATCTAATAGCAGGCATGCAAACAGTGTCTAATAAAGTAGTTAATTTTGATAAGCTCAGAGAAATCACCCAGAATCCCGATGAAAATCCAGATCTATTTCTCAACCACCTTACAGAGGCTCTTACCAAATATACTAAGCTGGATCCTGAGTCTCCCTCTGGGGCTACAGTGTTAGCGACCCATTTCATCACCCAATTGGCCCACAACATTAGAAAAAAGCTCAAACAAGCTGAAGAGGGCCCACAAACCCCTATCTGGGACCTGGTAAAAATGGCCTTTAAAGTCTATAATGCCTGAGAGGAGTCAGCTGAATTAGCCAGGCAGGCCCAATTACAGAAAAAGGTAACACTCCAAACCCAAACCTTGGCAGCAGCCCTGAGGCCTACAGCTCCAACAAGAGCTTTAAGGGGGAACCCACGATCCCTTCCGCCAGGGGCTTGCTTCAAATGCAGATGTGAGGGTCACTGGGCCCGCCAGTGCCCAAACCCATGGCCCCCTCATGAGCTGTGCCCCACCTGTGAGCAAAAAGGACATTGGAAAAGTGACTGCCCCATGGCTGGCCCTTCCTCAGCACCTCTATGTGGAGGTATGACCAACCAGGCAGCACTCTCTCCTGAGCTCTTGGGGTTTGCAGAAGACTGAAGCAGCCCAGACTCGGGGACCCCCATCACCCTCGCCAAGCCCAGGGTAACGTTCCAAGTAGCGGGTAAGTCCATAACTTTTCTTGTGGACATGGGGGCTACCTATTCTGTTTTGCCTGCCCACTCTGGGCCTTTGTTTCCTTCCCAGGTCTCAGTTATGGGGATTGATGGCCAACCTTCCTCCCTAAATTGAACTGCTAGGCTGGCCTGTGCCCTGGAGGGACACCCTTTTACACACTCCTTTCTGGCTATTCCATCCTGTCCAATTCCTCTCCTAGGTAGAGACATTCTCCAATTATTAGGGGCCACTCTCCAATTGCATTCCCAAAATGCCACCACCTACTTTCTCTTACCTCTAATCTGTACTCTTTCTAATGACCTGACAGCACCACTACACCATTACCCCCAGACCTAGTTGATCCCCAAGTCTGGGACACCTCCAAGCCAGTCATGGCCTCTTACCACAAGCCAGCTCGTATTCAATTAAAGCCACACACTAAATATCCTTCGCATCCTCAACTTCCCATCTCCAAAACCCACAGGGAGGGACTTAAACCCATCATAGACAGACTACTTGCTCAGGGACTCCTCATCCCTATTGACTCTCCATGCAACACTCCCATATTGCCAATACGTAAGTCCTCAGGAGCCTATCGCTTGGTTCAGGACCTCCGCCTAATTAATGATGCAGTTATTCCCATCCACCCAGTGGTTCCCAACCCTTACACTCTCCTCTCTCATATCCCCCCTTCAACCACCCACTTTACTGTCCTAGATCTTAAAGATGCCTTCTTTACAGTGCCCCTTCACCCTGACTCTTATTACCTCTTCGCCTTCACATGGGAGGACCCTACCTTTTTAAGGTCCCAACAGCTGACATGGACAGTTCTACCCCAAGGCTTCAGAGACAGTCCCCACCTCTTTGGACAAGCTTTGGCACAAGATTTAACTGCTAGTGACTTGGGGGATAGCACCCTTCTTCAGTATGTGGATGACCTTCTCCTATGCAGCCCATCCCCTGAGACTTCCCAGGCACACACTGCTCAGCTTCTCAATTTCCTGGGGTCATGGGGCTATCGAGTCTCTCTGACTAAAGCCCAACTCACTGCTACCTCAGTCACCTACTTAGGTATACTCCTCACTCCAACCTCTAAAGGTCTGACGACTGACAGAATTCAAGCTCTCCGGGACCTACAGCTGCCTAAAACAGTGGATTACATCCATTCCTTCCTGGGTCTGGTCAGCTTTTTCAGGCATTGGGTCCCCAACTTTGCACTTTTGGCTAAGCCCTTATACCAGGCAGCTAAGGAGACCCCTCAAGGGCCTCTCACTTCTCCTACCTCAATAGCCAATGCCTTTTATAAGCTCAGGGATGCCCTCATATGCTCTCCCACTCTCTCTCTCCCTAACCCTAATCATCCTTTCCACCTTTTTACGGATGAAAGGCAGGATATTGCCACTGGCCTCCTCACCCAACTGATAAGACCTTCCTACAAGCCAGTGGCATACCTCTCTAAGAAGCTGGATGCTACAGC
Source organism: Geosciurus inauris (assembly GCA_004024805.1). Classification (NCBI taxonomy): domain Eukaryota; kingdom Metazoa; phylum Chordata; class Mammalia; order Rodentia; family Sciuridae; genus Geosciurus; species Geosciurus inauris. The sequence goes on from PVHX01014695.1 coordinate 49,176, forward strand.
TCGTGGATGGCTGCCATGCCTCCAGGCACTGGCGGCAGCAGCAGAGCTTACTAAGGAAGCCCTCAAGCTTACCTTGCTCCAACCAGTAACTGTATTTTCTACCCATAGGCTACAGGACCTCTTAAGTCGCAAAGCTCTCCCACTTCTAAGCCCTTCAAGAATTTAAGAATTTCACCTTCTCTTTATAGAGAACCCCAACATTACCCTCTGTCATTCTTCCTCCCTCAATCCTG
>PVHX01014696.1:0-49410 GCA_004024805.1 Geosciurus inauris
AAAAACATATATTGGAGAAAAGATAGCCTGTTCAACAACTGATGCTGGGAAAACTGGGAGATCATGTATAGCAAACTGAAACAAACTTCTATCTCTCACCATGCATAAAAGTCAATTCAAAGTGGATTAAGGACCTAGGAATTAGAACAGAGACCCTACACCTAATAGAAGAAAAAGTAGGCCCAAATCTTCATCATGTCAGATTAGGACCTTACTTCCTTAACAAGACTCCTAAAGTGCAAGAATCAATAAATGGGATGGATTCAAACTAAAAAGATTCTTCTCAGCAAAAGAAACAATCAATGAAGTGAACAGAGAGCCTACAGTCGGAGAACAAATTTCTGAACCATGCACATCAGATAGAGCACTAATCTCCAGAATATATAAAGAACTCAAAAAACTTATCATCAAAAAAAAAAAAACCCAATTAATAAATGGGCTAAGAATCTTAACAGTCATTTCTCAGAAGAAGATATACGAACAATCAACAGACATATGAAAAAATGTTTAACATCTCTAGCAATTAGAGAAAATGCAAATCAAAACTAAGATTTCATCTCACGCCAGTCAGAATGGCAATTATGAAGAATACAAACAATACGTGTTGGTGCGGTTGTTGGGGGAAAGGCATGCTCATACATTGCTGGTGGGACTGAAAATTGGTACAGCCAATCTGGAAAGCAGTATGGAGATTCCTTGGAAAACTTGGAATGGAACCACCATTTGACCCAGCTATCCCACTCCTTGGTCTATGCCCAGAAGACTTAAAAACAGCATACTATAGTGACACAGCCAGTTCAATGTTTACAGCAGCTCAATTCACAATTGCTAAACTATGGAATCAACCTAGATGCCCTTTGATAGATGAATGGATAAAGAAATTGTGGTATATATACACAATGGATTATTACTCAGCAATAAAAGAGAATAAAATTATGGCATTTTCAGAAAAATGGGTGGAGTTGGAGAATACCATGCTATGTGATGTAAGTCAATCCCCAAAATCCAAATGCTGAATGTTCTCTCTGATAAGTGCATGCTGATCCATAATGTGGGAGAGGACATGGGAAGAATGGAGGAACTTTGGTCAAAGGGGAGGGAGAGGGAAGGGAGCACGGGGACAGTAAAGATGGTGGAATGAGATGGACATCATAGCCATATCTTCAAGTATGACTGCATATATGATGAGATTCTACATCACATACAACCAGAGAAATGAAAAGTTGTGCTCCATCTGTGTACAATGAATAAAAATGCATTCTACTATCATGTATACCTAAGTAGAATAAATAAATTTTTTTTAAAAAAGGGGAGGATTTGATCTTGTGGATTGGCAGTCATTGTTTTTTAACAAAGTGTAGATCAGAAAGTTAGAGGAACAGTTAAGGACCAAATTTATGTGCAAGAGATTTGTAAGTTGGGGGTAGAGCACTTATCTAGCATAAACGAGGTCCTGGGTTTGATCCTCAGCACTGCAAAAAAAATAGGAAGATGATAGTAGAAAGAGCAGAAGGGCGTAAGAACATATAGAGATCCCTGTGAAAAATTCTTTGTCTTACCATGTCTTTTGCATGTAGTATAATATTTTGGCGTAAGTGGTTAAAAGTGAAAAAATTATCCAGATATCACGTGCTTACTATACAAATTTAGGTATAAGCATTAATCTATTTCACTGAGGCTGACCTGCTCTCTAGTTTTCACACTTACATTGTACAGAGATGGACCCGATCATGAAGTCTTGTACAAACCTTCTAAACCCAACTGTACAGGAGAATTTTAACTCTTCCCATGAAATCCATCGAACATTTACCCAATTATATTGAGATTTCTCTGTACTTACATAATTTTCTTGAGCCTCACTACTTCAATCCATGTTCCTTATTCCCAGAATACAGAATATTCTGCTCATTATACCTTGCTTATCCACATTATTCAGGCAGGTTTGGTCTGTTGTTGACCTTAAAGTCAGAAACCAAATTTTTCTGTGAGGAAAAACACATCTCTTAAGGGAGTATCATATGAATGTGTTGTGATATTTGTTGAAATCATTGACTAAAATTTTTTTTAGTGGAAGGGCAGTAATACCAGATGAGTGAAATTAAGTTTATTGTAGTATAACACCAATTATATCACTTAAAATAAAATGTTCTTTTGGAAAAAAAAAAAAAAGATCCTGTTTAAAACTTTTAAATGTGTCTGTCAACCCTCTGAGAGAAGCTATTGTGGGATACACAAGACAGATTAGGAAGCATCCTGTGAAAAATGGTGTGAATAGAAAGTGTCCCCCAAGAGCTCATGTGTGAAACAATCAAAGAATTTTCAGAGCTGAAATGATTAGATTATGAAAGGGGGAAAAATAATCAGTGAATTAATCTGCTGATATGGATTAACAGGGTGATAACTGCAGTCATCTAGGGTGTGGATGAAGACAGTATGTCACTGGGAGGCAGGGGTGTCTTCGGGATTCATATTTTGCCCTTTGTGGGCAGAGCTCTCTGTTTCCTGATTACTGTGTCCTGAGCTGCTTTCCTCTGCCATGCCCTCCACCATGATGTTCTGACTCATCTCAGACCCAGAGCTATGGAGTTGGCTGACCATGAATTGAACCTCTGAAACCGAGCTAAAATAAACTTTGCCTTCTCTGCATGTTCTTGTCTGGTCTTTTGGTCATAGTGATTTAAAAAAATGACTAAAACAGGTGGTGTATTAACAAAAATTTCAGTTAGGCACTGCATTCATTACATAGAGGGAATATTTAGGTATGGTATAGAAAAACTTTCTATCTGGAAATTTTCTTCAAGATATCTTCAAATAAAGATTATCATGTATTTTTCCTCAGAAGTAGAAATTATTCTTATTGAGGCAGATGTCCCAAAGATGAAGTAAAAGGGAGAAGTTGGACAGGATTAACTTTTTATTAGATATTTGACAAAATGGCAGTTTTCTATTCATCCAAAGAAATAGGCAGTTTGTCCTCATTTTAATTCTTTCCTAATGCAGGAATGTAAATTCTAGTGTTTTTCTGCTCTCAAGAGTTAGAAAAATCCCTGAAAGTGTTTGTGGTGGTGATTAACCATCAGAGTTTTCTCTGCATGAGCACTTATTTTCAACCAAAAGGATAATTTCAGAGACAATTAATCACTGAGTATTAAAATTAATCTGAATATTAGCCAACTCATCCAGGAAACCAAAGACAATTATCAAACAAAACTTCTAACTCATGCTAATTAGGCTTCTAAAAATACAATTTAAACATATATTTTGTGTACAGAAAATGCACAAGAAAAATATAGTTTTAAAATTAATGACATGATTTGGCAAAACCACTTATCAGTTCCTGCTTTATATTTCAAACACTAGGAAATATTTATAATTTTGATTAATATTTGATAATACCCACCTTTTAACATACTTTTTTGTGATTTAATAAGAAAAAGTAAGAAATTGCAGTAGATCCACAAAAATTTCATAGCATTAAACAAATCTGAAATATCTATAAAGTATACTCATTTTTTTATAAAAGCCATATAAAATGATTTTTTCTAAAGACATTGATGAACCTAAAATATTTATTATGTATTGTTAGTAATAATATTGAAGATCAATATTTCCTAAATAGTATTTTATGAATATATACTGGTATGAACATTTCAGTTGGTATTAGCAATGCTCCATATGATCTGTCTCTGCCCCTTCCCACTGTCTCTGACATCCCCTCTTCCCTCCCTTGGCCTCCTTGCTATTTGGCTAAGGTGTTGGCATTTTCCTACTCAGGGTCTTAACACTGTTATCTCTGCTTGATATTTACTTCTATTAGACATATCTGTATGATTCACTCCTTATTTAATCTTCTCATACCACATTCTCAGTGATCTCAACCTGACCACACGATTTAAAATGTCCAACAGTCAAGGTAGCCATCCTTACCTCACTTTATTCCCTACATTTTCTCCTTAACACTGATAGCCGTCTTCATGCTATTGTATATTTCGGTTTCCTTTCAATTTTGTCTTTTTATGCCAAATGCATCTTCTGAATCACGAGTGACCCAGCATTTAACAGGGATCACTAGATATGTTGTAATGACTAGATTCATGTATACAATAAAATCCCACACAATTACAGACACTTACATAAACATGCACATTTTTCAAGAAATAACATTAAAAAACTTCAAAGCATGCCAATCAAGAAAAACTCTTCCCTAAGTTATAAGGGAAAGAAAATAGTTTTATTGTTGAGTAAACATTAAATCAGAATGTCATACTGAAAAACTTCATAGTCTTTTATACAACTGCTCAGATACAATTCATTATATATGTGTTCTCAAGACTAACAATTAGTCTTCAAGTTAGAGGACTTGACAGCCCCATTCATCAGGAATGGTTTATCCTAGATCCACCTAGTAATCGAGGTGGCAACCTGTGTTTGCTAATTGGCTATGTGCACAGGAAAAATAAACTCATATATTTATGACAGGAGAAGTTTTGCAACTTTGAGTGAGGGATCTGTAGAAGTTGGACTCCACCCTCCCAATAAACTGGGAGATAGGGCTGCTATAACTTTTATGATTACTTTTCAAAGGGATAGTTTTCAGGTCTTTAAGAAAGAGACAAATAGCATATAAGATTCATAGAGTGAATGTTCAAGGAAATGGGAGGAAGGAAAGTTGAGGATGCATTTTGCTACAAATAGAGAAACGCTAGAAAATGATCTAGTTTATTATTATTATGTCCTCATAATATAGTATAAGCTTGATCATCATTATACTGAGCTATTAACCATTAATGAGAATTGATTTTTTTCCTTTTCATTATATCATATACCCTTAAAGAAACTTAGACAATATTAAAGACTTTTCTCAGTCCTACATTAAGTGCTGATACTGCTGGGCGCAGTGGTGCACGCCTATAATCCCTGCACTTTGGCAGGCTGAGACAGAAGAATCTTGAGTTCAAAGCCAGCCTCAGCAATGGCGAGGCACTAAGCAACTCAGTGAGACCCTGTCTTTACACAAAACACAAAATAGGGCTGGGAATGTGGCTCAGTGGTTGAGTGCCCCTGAGTTCAATCCCTGGTACCAAAAAAAAAAAAAAAAATTCTGATACTGTTTTAAACCATAAAAAGATTTGAAAAAGAATATTGCTAACAAACTAAAAATATAAAAACAAGATTGCAAACATTTATGTGAGACAAACAAAATCCCATGATATTGTATGGAGAGGGAATTTATTTTCTTAGGAACCATCAATTCCTTCTTATTTTAAGTAAAAATAATAGAAGGCCTAAATATAAAATTTAGAAAGGAAGGATATGATTGAATTTAAAATTTTGAACTTTAACCAACCATAAGCATAAAAAATGGGAACCTATTTATACTCTTGAACTTTAAAGCAAAAGATAGTTCAGCTTCTGGGGATCAGAATTAACCCAGAAAGACATTTACGATGACAAGCTATAGGAAAAGTAGTTTGAAAAAATAAAGAGGGAGAGCTAAATAATTCAGAATTGATTGCTTTGCAAGCATACCTTCAGGATTCTAATAAGAATAAAATGGAAGGAATAAGTTAAGGGAAGCAACACAGTGAACTATTTAGTTATTGCCTAGGAAATATTTAGATGCTTTGTATGGAGGGCAGTGGTGTTTTGATCATGCTATTTTGCCTGCACTGGTTTGACACAGTACTGTTTGGGACATAGTATTCTGAATGCAATATTTCAATCAGAAACATGTTTTATATTAATGTATAAGAAATGAAATAAAATGCATAAAATCTCATAATATTGATTATTTTTAATTGAAAAAAGTTGTATTATAAATCTTTTAGTACCAACTTGATATTAGTATAATATCAAGTTGATATTAGTATAATATAGTATTAATTTTCTATATGGTATAATAAGCGTTTTCCGCATGTTGTGGTAAAGGTTAATTTCTATTGACATTATCTTGTTTTCCAAATAAATATTACCAATATTTTCTTCAAAATATACTAATAAATGTTACAACAACATTTTTTGGAATTATGTCCCAATTTCAATTTCCCTGGATGAATTTAGCTAATCTACATTTTAAAATAAAGACTGGATTCCTCCATCAATATCTATCCTTTCTTTTTTCTACTGGAGCTTGAACCCAAAGGGGCTTTAACACTGAGCCACATCCCAAGCCCTTTTTAATTTTTATTTTGAGAAAAGTCTCGCTAAATTGCTTAGGGCCTTGCTAAGTTGCTGAGGCTGGCCACAAACTTGTGAACCTCTTATCTCAGCCTCCCCAGCTGCTGGGACTACAGGTGTGCACCACTAATGCCTGACTTCTCCACCAGTTTTTCAAAAATAGCATTTTATTGGCTTCTATTTTAGTAACTTAGTTTTATTTTTGCAAAATTAATACAAGAGATATTTATTTTCAATATACTGGTGCTTTAAGTTAACAAGATTGTGAAAAAAATTTTGCGATACCATATTTTGCCACACAATCAATGCCACCAAATAATCATTGCCTCCTGCTTTTCAAGACCATATACTGGTATGTATAATTTTTGCATAATATTGCCATAGTATAATTCTGTTCATCATACCACTCAAAAGTTAAAAAAAAAAAGCAACAATATATTCACCAGTGGCATATGGAATGCACTTATATTTTTGCTCCAAAAACAGTTTAGTAAAAAATGATTTTTAAGTTACACTACCACAATTTTTTAAAAGGTTTGCATAATGGTTGCACACCTCTTTATTGCAAAAAACCCCGAAAGTTCAGCATAAAAATCTTTTGACAGTTTTGCAGTGACTTATTTTTTAAATAAGTGTGTAAATAAGTGTGTGCATATGTGTAAATTTTATTACGTCATTAACTAGTAGGTATCATTTTCCTAATGGAAAAAACTAAAAGGGTAGGATAACGGCAGGATAAGAGCATTCTTGGAGCATACTTTTCCGGACCCATTTGGTTCAAAATGCAGCAACAAAACCCCTGTTTTAAAAACAAAATTCAGTTTAAAAGCAATGAATATGCTGTAGAAGACTAGAGGTGGCTTTGTATCTGAGGGTAAAGATATTTACTTTTTACTGTTGTCAAGTCATCTTGGCTTGATTAAACAGATACATATATTATTTGTCAAATTTTAATAAAAGTATGCAGGTATTAAATTGAGTCTTCCCAGCCCTCCCACAGTGGGTTTGTATCCAGTTTTCTGAGAGGGACATCTTAAGTTTCTCACTGTAGTCTTGAGTTTGTAGCAAACTCCCCTGCACCTACCTCCCCACACTTCAAAATTTTGGTGGGAAGATTGTTGAAATTCAACAGCTCTCTCTAGATACATTATCGTTCATGTTCTCCAATAACTTCTTTAAATTCTTAAACACGGGTTGCTTTATAAGAGTGGGGTAATAGTTTTCCATACTGTTGTTTAGAAAGTCGCTTTTACTTTGGTGAGTGTGGTACAAACTATTTTATCTGTCTCCTTAGTTTAAACTTATAACTAAATACCTTGCCACTCGTATTTCTAAATATATTTAAATATTCTTGGGCTTATGCATGCCTTTTTTATTTGTGAACAAGATGATTCATGTAAATTAATCAGTTTTCTTAAACTCCCATAGACAGTAAAAAATTTCAGAGGCTATGTATTTTTCTAAATATTTTCATTGTGTTTATGACATGTTAGTAGTAAATAAAGTACTGAAATATAGTCACATATATTGTATCTCAATGTAATATACATATATGTGTATTCAAACACATTTAGCCTGCATCACTCTGTATTTTCTATTTCTAATCTTTTATTGCTTTCATACTGGCATTAGTAAATATAACACCTTCTATAGGTAATAGTGGAATTAACAATGTATTCTCATTTGCAGTGATCAGCAGGCTAATATTTCTCTAACCAGATAAGCAATGTGTTTATACATTACAGCCTTTGGGGCATGTGCCATTAATTACACATGCCCAGCAGCTGACGTGTGATTAATTAGAAGTGGGAAATCTATTCTTCAGGTGACCAGAAAACTCCTTCCACTTGTCAATGCTTATTTTCTTTTCAAACCTGTATTATTCCATAAGATGCAGGAAATAGTGTTAAAGATACAACATTGAGGAAAAGAAAGCTGATGCAGAATATTTGACGATTGAGTTCCTACATATTTTTAAAGAAGTCAATACCAAAGTTATTTCATGAACAGTATCAAGATTAAGCACATAGAAAACTAATGACCAATTTCCGTTATAAATGTTGAAAAATAATTTATGGTAGTATGCAAATTTTTGTTCTGATGCTTAAATTTGAAATGTCACATATAAGTAGAAATTTTCTATATCTAATACATTGAAGTAAACATTGAAATATTGAATTATTAATTTAATAATTAAAATATTCTTCATGTAATTAAATATAATCTCAGTGCAATTTAAAAAGTGCAATTTAAGGTTTATTATTAATCCCAATGTTACAAGTTTTTCATATTTTCTTCTATTTTAACAATGTGGTTTTTATGCAATGAGAATGAATCTGTTTCAGTTTAAATTCAACTGTAATTTTTTGTTGAAGCTTGAACTTATAAGTTTTGAATTTGTTGATACTATACTGGATTACTTAGTAATTCCTTTAGTGTTAGAATTCTATTATTTTATAATCATGGCATCAAAATTATTTTTCATGAGACTTAAAATTAATAAAAATAAGTTAGCCATAGATATCTACTACCATCAGCAAATTTTTAAAACATCAAACTAAATTGAAATCATTAGAAATATTTTTGACTCATGAGGAGCTGAAAGCTAAGTCTTGCATTTAGTGCATGGAAACTCTGAAACAAAAATGGTGTTAGTGAAATATTTCAAAAACTTTATTGCAAACACATACATAAATATTCACAAATGCATGCCTTCTTTCTGACGATTTTTTAAATAATATTTATATTAATTTTTGAGGTTTTTCTACATAGTGTTTTTCTAAACGCCTTTAAGTAGAAACATTTTTTAAATGATCTGACTTTTTCTAATTGTGGTCTGCAAACTATCTCCAGTAGATGATTCTAGGTTAAAAGTAAAAATACAGGTAAATATCCCTTATCTACACAGTTAGAATCTTTAGAGTTGAAGTAATTTCAACATTTCCAGGATACTGTCTGTGAGGTACTGTGTTTGAATCATTACACTATGTGGAATGTGCTATTATTCTTTTATACATGCAAATAAACTGAATTTCAATGATATAATGAATTCCCAACTAACAAATGATAGAGCATTGATACCATCACACAGCTTTTATGACTCTAAAGCTCCTGGTTTTAATCATTAGATATACTATCTCAGAATGAAAATAAAGTAGTAGGTATAAAAACATCATTAAGAGAATATGCAAAGTTTGCCCATATATGGAAAGTTCCTACTTTCTATATAAAAGATGCCTCAGAAAACTTAGTACATGTAGAAAAACTTATCACACTCTTAAAACATTGATTTAGAAATTTAAGTTAAAAAATAAAGAATTTTATAACTTCAAAATATTAGAATTTTACAAATTTTTATTTCATAGCCACTATTCCACCAGTATGTTTTGAATATTTCACTCCCTGTTTGGCTCATACATAATAAGTTCATGTTTTATTAGAGTGAATAAAAAGTTAAAGTAGACACCTCTCAACCTGGAATTAAAAATAACATTTTTTTTTCAAAACTGAGAATATATCACAAAAATTAAAAATAATATGATGAAAGAGAATCTCAAATGCCTGAGGAAAGACTTTCAGCTTCTAGTACCTCTCCAAAAATTTTATTGCCAACACGTTTCTAAAGCACTTAAAAATATTTTTGTGGAGATATTGGTAAAGCTAAGAAATATCGAGATATATAATTAGGGTAGGTATAAAGATATTGTACATCATTGAATAAAGCGAAAAAGACTTGATTGAAGAGGTGGCTTTGTTTTTGTTACAACATGTCATCGTTGTTTTGAACACTGTCAGATTTTTTGTTGTTGTTGTTACCAGGGATTGAATTCAGGGGCACTCAACCACTGAGCCACATCCTCAGCCCTACTTTGTATTTTATTTAGAGACAGGGTCTCATTGAGTTGCTTAGCACTTTGCCTTTGTTGACTTTGAACTCTTGATCCTCCTGCCTCATCCTCTTGAGCCACTGGGATTGCAGGATTATACTACCTTTTATTTTTAATGAAAGGACATGAAAAACATTTGTCCTTAGGTGGCAATGGAAACATGTGTCCTTATTTGGCAGCAGAAACAGTACCAGAGGCTATGTCCAGTCCTTTGTTCCAGCAGAAGTCTGTCTTCCAAGTTCATGGGAAGACACTTCACATTCTAATCAGACTTACTCTTTATTCTGCTTCATATTTGGAGTGATTCATTTCCTGGTTCAGTAATACTCAATTCAAACAACTCTGAGTCTTCATAATAAATTGTTTTTTTTTTTTCCCCCGCAAAGTTTCTAAATTTTGTCTTGGTAGCTTGCAACTGTAAACTTTGACTCATACATTTAGATATCATAATTCCAAAAATTTAACTTGTTCAAGTTTATGAAGCTAAAAGGACAAAGAATCTAAACTCAAATATAAGTTCAACTAGCTCTAAAGCCTACTCTCATAACTGGTATGCTAAACTATATCATATGATTTTGCACTAAATGGAACACTGACATATTCTTTTATGTAAATAAATTTAAACATATCAGACCCTTATGGTTTCCTTGAAACCTCTAGCTTAAATTAATAGCATTCTCATTATTTGCAAGTTATGACACATCTGGCCCCTGTTTGTATTTTGATTAGGAACATTCTGGTACTCCTTTCTAAGTTTCAGCATGGATTTTGCTATCTTATGTCTTTTTTTTTTTTTGAGATGGGGTTTTCTGAGTTGCCCAAGTTGGCCTGGAATCTGAGATCTTCCTACCTCTTACTCCTGATTAGCTGGGATCACAGGCACACACAACTGTGCCTGGCTGCTGTCCTTTCTCATACAGAAGTAAGCCTTCATTGGTACTTCCCATCCTCATCCATTTTCTTGATGAGCTGCAGTGACGTCACAGTTTAGTACAATCCATTCTTATTTAATTCTATCTTTATTTCATTATCATGAATAAGAACATGTGCCTGCTGAATGAATCAATGATATAATAGTTAGCATAGTTCTGCATAAGCACAGTAAAAAGGCATCTGAGCTAACAAGGAAATGGTAGTGTAGTCAAGATGAAACTCAGGTCTGGAACTTAATGAAGCATAGAGTTCACAGAGCCAGGACACTATGATGAAGAAGTCCATATTGACACAGCATAAACAATCCAAACTGGAAGAACCCAAACCTGACATGCAGTGATTCATTGGCTCATTAAGCAAAAAGAAAATAACATTCTTGATGACTAATGATATCTCCAGGACAGTATCTTGGAGTCTATAACTAAGAGATTTTGGGAGAGTGAACATCCAAGAAGTAGAGAAGTGATGTAGAATGTGAAGGTAAAAGACAACTAGAAACAATTAAAAACAACTAGGGGGACTATAGTCTGCAGCCACGTTGCTCTGGTAGATCAAATGGTTGCAAAAAGGCATGAGAAATCTTCAATAGCAAATAAACTGCACCATTCACACCATATCATTCTGATAGGACAAGTATCAAATGAAAATCCAAAGATTTTTCCTAGATTGACCTAATCCTTAACTTTTAGTTTATGATTCAGTTTGGCTGTGCATATTTTTCTAACTAACTATTTAAGGACATTGATTTCACTTCCATTGTGTTTCAAATTTCATATCTCATTCCATAAACCTCTTTATGTGCTATTTTGTCTTTATCTTCTGTGTGGGGCTCATATGAGAAATGCCTCAGGTAAATGTAACTGTCTAGGTTTGAAAATTTGTCCAATTTATTTTTCTTTTTAATATATCTTTTTTGTTGTTGATGGACCTTAATTTTATTTATTTATATGTGGTGCTGAGAACTGAACCCAGGTCCTCACATATGCTATGCAAGCACTGTACCACTGAGCTACAACCCCAGCCCCCTATCCAGTTTCTTCAGCAATGCTCTGGATGACTTGTCCCACTAGTACTGATGTTAGTCTCACCTAGGCCTATTGAAGAGAAAGGAAATAAAAAGACACTTGTTTCCTATTTGTCTGTCTTCTAAAATTATAAATTCATGTCAACACATTCAGCTACCAGTATGCAGGGAATAAGGGACATTGATTTTATATGCAGTGGACAGGAGCAACCTCCAGCAATAATTTACTTCCAAGAAAAATGGTAAATGTAAAATCCAACAAAGAAGTTATGAATTTTCATCAGGGAAGCTTAATGTCCCTCCCTCAAAAAATGTTACTAATATTGAAAGTCACAATTGTGGAACTAACAGGAGAATGGCTTATACTCATGAAGCCAGCTTGCCTATGTTTGGAACTATATTTTAAAATGTGGCTTCCCACATGATAAGCTTGAATTTTCATGAGTACTACTGTCTTGTAATGATAGGTTATACACAAGATACCTGACACTGTGCTAAATACTTAAGCTATAAACCATTGCACAATCTGTGGTTGCACTTTCATCAAAATGAACTTTATATGCAAATTCAATTCTTCAAATTTTGGTGATATGGTTAATCACAACAACTTCAAAATAATTTAAACATTGTATCAGGAAAGATATCAATTCCCAACTTCTTGTAAGCAATTCGTTTTGAATCTATTATAGAATAAAATAATATTTAATAGTAAACTCTTCTTGTAGGACATTTATGCTAAAGTTGATATCACATTGCTACTGAGGCAAATTCCAGTTTCTCATTAACTTATGGCAAATGTAATCAGCTTTTGTTCAATTAAGCCAAATCCTTAGAAAAACATTGAAATGTTCATGAATATTTCTGAGATAATTAGGGAATTTCTGTATTTAGACTATACTGACATCTCATAAATATCACATTGTGCTTTTATCTTCATATGTTCTCTTTCTCACTAAATATAGAAAAGTGGTAATTAGCCTTAGAAATATCTATTAAACCTGAAGTAACATAATGAACAATCTAAGTGACATACAGTAATTATAAAGTGTAAACTAAAAATATATTACTAGTTCTTACAGGAAGTCATTCATAAGGTACAATGTTGCCTTGCTAACACAAACCCAGAAAATCATCCAAAGCTTTATGGACTACGTATTAGCTAAAAGAAATCATCTTGAAAATAGAGTATTCTATTTAATGGAAAGAAAACCTAGTAAGATCATAACTTTCTGATTCAGAATTTCTCTTAATTCAGTAATACAATAATCACAAAATTACTACATTTAAAAATTCCTTAAGGCAATACTAAAATAGTATATATTTAAAATTCAGGACATAGGGTTAAAATAAATGGAAATTCATACTATCATTAAAATAATTATATGCTTTGATAAAATCATTTAAACATTAAATAATTTGAACACGTTAAGATAGAGACTGTATGGGCTTCTGAGACTATAGACGCTTAAACGTGAGGTAGCAGACAGACTGGAGTAGTGGGAACATGAGGCTGAACTGATGGTTTTGTGGACTGGGCCTTCTGTGCTGACGCTCATGCTTTCTTTTGAAGGCAATCTGTCTGAGGATGCTACAGCCCTGCCTGGATTCAGTCAATATGCTATTCTACTACATTCCTCAGCAAATAACCTGCTATCTATAGGAGACATGCAGGACTGAAAGGCTCCTTCCAGTAGATAAGAAGACATGTTACCCTCAAGGGTGTACTTCTGTGACCTTCACACAAACAAGGTCTCTGAGTTTCTGTAATTAGAGGAAACATCCCTCACCGAGAAAATCTGTAAGAACAAGCTACAGTTAGAACCAGCCAATGAGGGCTACTGAGCTCCAGCGTTGCCTTGGGTCTTTACCATTTCATAATAATAAAATCTTCCCTCCATGGCATAAAATTACACACAACTACAACTTGAAAGTCTGATGCAGTCCTGCTGTCAGTTAAAAGTCAAGAGTGTCCTTGGGCAAGACTGTGGAAACTTCCTGTTATCCCAATAAAACAGGAGGACAAGAGGGACACACCATCTCTCTTTTCTCTGAGAGGACCAATCTCTCCCTTTCTCCTTTGAGGGTGTCCCCTTTTCTGTCCCCTCAAATAAATACATACCTGCTACTCTGAGCTACTCATGAAATACATTTGGTGTGAGTGCAAAGATCTGCTGTCTCAGCACCTTTAAGGTCATTTTGCTTCTGAGCATGGCCTTGCTCTGCAACAAGCCTACTTTTATTTCTGTTGTAAAATTTAATTATAAATATTAGGATTGCTTTTATTTGGATTTATTCTTTTAGTCAATGTCCCATAAAGTAACAGTAACAAGTCATTATTCAGTATGCTGAAAAAAATGACATTATTTGTCATTTATTTTTAACAGAAACTTAACTTTTAAGATTATATCCCTTGGAGTTGAGGTTCACACACACACACACACACACACACACACACAATCTAGTTAGTAAATTAGTATATGTATTAAATATGCATACACAAAAATAGAACTATAACAAAACAAAATATAAAACTTAATAAGGGTAGTGGCCATCTGTTTTCCATTATTGAAAATAATGTGACTCATAATTTAATAGAAAGAACGATTGGTTGGGTTATTTTTCTTGTGAATTTGGAGAATGAAATCCATAGATGCAAGGGTGAAAGCAAAGTAACCGGATTTATTAGAATAATAGAAATAAAGAAAGCTGAGCTCCCAAAGGAGAGGGGTCCCAAGTGAGGATTTTCAATGGGTGTCTGTTGTCTCGCAGTTTTTAAGGGCTTGATCTATCCTTATATTTGATTGGAGGGATAACTTATGAAGATGGGATTCAGAAAGGGCCAATCAACTCTATTTTGTCTTCTTCAGCTAATTCAATGAAAAGTGGTTTATAAGACGTGACTAGCACAAGAGTGGAGGTGAGGGTCTGTTGGCACAAGACAAGTACCTTTTACAGACGGTTGGTCTAGAGGATGTTAAGGAACACTCCTTGTGGCTCAGAATAGATGTGATCAGAATCTTGATTTCCCAATTCTCTCTTCCCCCTTTTCTTCTCTTAGACCCTTTTCCTGGCTGCATCTTTCTGTCTCAAAAATAAATGATTAATAATTATTAATTGTATTGTCAGTTTATGAGAGTATAACAAAATGTATTGCAGAAATTAATTAAGAGGAAGTACTGGGAGCTCAAGTCAACAGCTTACAGAGGCTTAATGTTGAGGGCTATGACTTGACAATAACACCTCATGATGGAGATCATTGATAGGAAGATAGGTTGGAGCAAGTGGTTACCTAGGAGCCAGGAAGCAGAAAGAGACTGGCGTCCTATAATTCATTTCGGGGCACACCCCAACTGACCTAAGTAAACCCCACTAGGCCCCACCACTTAAAGGTCTATACAACCACAGTAGTGACATTCTGGAGCTAGAGTTTCCAACACATGAAATTTGGGAGTGATAAGGAACAGAGGGATATAAGAAGTGAGAACATGAAGTTAAGGGAATGATTGTATAAAATGGGCCCACTGTGCTGACCCGCATACGCTTTCATTTTTAAAAGCAATTTACCTGCAGCCTTGCCTGGCTTAAGTTCACACATGCAAAAAAATGTTACATTTCTCAGCAAACTAACTGTTATCTGCAGGAGATATGCAGGCCCTGAAATAAGGGTAAGAAGAACACAAATTACCTTGATGGAGGGCATTTGTGATGCACAGTCCAAATCCTATAATTTGGGGAAACAATGATAATTCCTCAACCATAAAATCTGTAAGAACAGGATCAAATTATAACCAGTCAACATGGGCCACAGTGACCGAGAACTGCCATGGCTATAGGGACTTAAAAGTCTGATGTCATCCTTCTGTCAGTCAATAGTAAAGAGGTGACCTAGGTGGGACTCTCTGGAAACTTCCCTGGGACTACAATAAAAGTGGAGGGCAGAAGGGACACATCATCCCTCTCATCTTTGAGAGAACCCACTTTGTTCCTTGAGGGTGTTCCCTATTCCATTTCTTCTAAAAAGTTCATGACTATTGCTCTGAGCAACATGTCTGATTTTTTTCTGGCCTGATCACAAGATTCATGGTAAAGGGAAAATCCCCACTATGCCTCAGTTTCACAGAAGACCGCTGCCTATATCAGGATGACACCAGCTATAATTAACCTATAGCAGGTTATGCATGGGTATCAACAGGACTGTTACTGGAAGTCCTTGTCTCCATGTCAATCCAATAATGAGGGCACAGTTTTGAGAAAAAGAAAAAAGAAGTATTAATGTTTCACCAGTTAAAAGTTTTTTTTGGTACTGGAGATTGAACTCAGGGGCACTCGACCACTGAGCCACATCCCCAGCCCTATTTTGTGTTTTAGGTAGAGACAGGGTCTCACTGAGTTGCTTAGCGCCTCGCCATTGCTGAGGCTGGCTTTGAACTCGCGATTCTCCTGTCTCAGCCTCCCTAAGTGCTGGGATTACAGGCTTGCACCACCGTGCCCAGCTGGGAAGAAGGGTTTTAAGGAGGTGATTCAAAGGCTACCTACCACATGTTCATTTCTTAGATCTTCTAGTGCCATCCCCAAGCATGAAGAACTTTCTTCCTGTGGTGGGTGTGTGTTCAAGGACAGATAACTCTGCCAAAATTGGGAAGAAAGGTAGTCTTGTTTTCTCAGAGATAGAGGAGGAGGCGAAATGGGGAGGTGAGGGAGAAAAGACATTTATATAACACTAGGATGTGTCAGGTTCTATGCTAAACACTCTATAATAATTATCTTTTTAATACAATTTTAGTGGCAATGATATTGAGTAATTAAGATAATTAATTTATTCAATGTCTCAAAACTAGGAAGTATTTTCTAAAATTAGCAATTCTTTTTTTTTTTTCTTTTTCTAGTACTGGGGATTGAACCCGGGGTTGCTTTGCCACTGAGTTACTCTCCCCCTCTTTTTTTTTTTAATTTTGAAACAAGTTCTCACTAAATTGCCGAGCCAGCCTTGAACTTGTGATCCTCCTGCCTCAGCCTTCCAAGTATTTAAGTATTTGGAGAAATTAAAAAATTAAAAAAACAGAAAAAGATCAACTTGTAGATTAACATAGCAAAGAATAAATGACTTTATGGCCTTATGTATTTAACATATTTAAAATTTTGGTCAGTAATTGGTGACATAATATTATGTGCATCCAACATCATTTCTGAGATTACTTTATTCTATTATCTCATTCACATTTTATAACCTTTAAATTTGCATAGACTTCTGAGATAGCCTATTGAAATTCATTAGTTTAAGATAAAATAAAAGTTCCAGAGACCTTTATAAAATTTCTTTTTAGGAAACAATCATTTTATTCCCCTCTGTAGAAAATGGACTGTTATAAATCTATATATGAATAGAAAAGTAATTTATATGGCAATTCAGTATAGTATAATAGAACAAGCACATATTCTTAAGGGCAGATGTGTTATGCTAGACAAGTGATTCCTAGGGAAATTAATGCATTAAATATAGAAAACAGCTGGTCTGATAAGAAGAGTGCAGTGGTGGTCAGCATAGAGGGTCTAGAGATCAAAATTTGTAATTTTGTTTGCATTGCCCTTATTTAGTCTCCTGTCATGTATAGTGGGGGTGGGGGAAGGAACCAATGGATTGGGACTAAAGAGAACAGTGTTCTGCTGAGTTGTGTTAAATAAAACTATTTACTAGTGATATATTTTATTTCTCTAGGAATTATTTGTTTAATTAACAAGGAAAAGCATTTATGTTATATAATTTCTACTTTAAAAAATTTTAGGAGTCCATTGAACTGTACAAAAATCAGATTTTTTTTACTTTATTTCTAAACTGACAATATTTGTTCAAATTTAGCTAATATTTCCCTCCTACTTACTATCATTTGAATTCATATTTACTTCAACATATTTATGTTTATGTATGCTGAAAATCAATTATTAATTCAGATTCAGTATACAATTTGGTATTAGAATTCAAAATATATGTAGAACATATGTAGCTCTTTACTATGTCCTAAGACTCAACAAGTACAGATAACAACAAGACAATAACATCTGTGAATATCCTTAACATGTTTTGATAAAATAATTTAAAATTTAATATATAATTGCATAATTATCTTTTCAAGTTTATGCTGTTTTATGTAGTAGCTATAACAGGTTAAGCAAAATATTTTTCTTTTTTCAGTAATGATATTTTAATAAAATGGGGTAATAATGTAAACATTTATAATTTTACATTCATTCGGAAATATTTTCACTCCTGTATTTACCAATATATATTATATCTATATGAAAACTCACTTTAAGCAAGTTGATCACATGGGTATTTTTCTCAGATAATTGGAGAAGAGAGGGATTATATAAACAGGAGAATCAGGGAACATTTTTGTTCAAAGATTTTGCAGGAAAATATCATAATTTGTTCTTCTATGAATAGCAAAGTGTTTCAGAAAATCAAGTTGTGGAACTGAACAAAGATTATTTGCAACTGCATTCTGCAAATGAACACACAAATACACATACCCACAGTTACCCCACACTACTAGGATTTTAAAAAGGTTTTGTTCATAATCACTTGTGATTAACAAGTCAGTTTATTTTATATTATTTTTATTATTGACATATTAATCATAAAAATTAATAGTTTTTATTGTGACGTTTTCATACACATTAATCATGTCCACCCTCAGTTCTACCCTCCCTTGCTCTTTTCTCTCTTCCCGCTGCCCCTGGTTCCTTTTTCACATCCTAGTAGTCCCTTTTCTTATTTCTTCTCTTTTCTTATTTCCACATATGGTAGAGAACATGCACTATTCTGTGTCTGACTTATTCCCCTTAATATTATGTCCTCTACTTATTTTTCTGCAAACTATATCATTTTGTTTTACTTTATGGCTGATTAATATTTCTTTATGTATATGCAATCATATTTTCTTTCTCCATTTATTTTTGATGAGCACCTAGGCTATGTCATACCCTGGCTATGTGTATGCAGGTATCACTTTTATATGTTAACTTTTTTTTCATTTACATACCTACTGATATTGCTGGGTCATGTGATAGATATATTTTTAGTTTTTTTGAACAATCTCTACATAATTTTCCATATGGTTCTACTAATTTAAGTTTCCTTCAATAGTGTATTAAGATTTCTTTTTCTCCACATCTTCATTGGCATTTGTTATTTTGCCTATTTATTTGTTTGGGTTATAGCAATTTTGACTAGGCTGAGATGAAACCTCACAGTAGTTTTGATTTGCATTTTCTTAATGGCTAAAAATATTTTAGGCATTTTTTCTTGTGCCAATTGTTCACATGTATTTCTCCTTTTACTGCTCAGATTATTTGCTATACATGATCAGTTCTCTTGTTCTTTTTTTTTTTAAATTCTTTTAGTTGTAGATGGACGCAATATCTTTATTTTTTTTATTTATTTTTTATGTGGTGCTGAGGATGGAACCCAGTGACTCACGCATGCGAGGCAAGCGCTTTACCACTGAGCCACAATCCCAGCCCTCTCTTGTTCTTTTAATGCTAAATTTTTTGAGTTCTTTATGTATTCAGGACATTAATCCTTCATTAAAGGAAAAGTTGTGAGACTTTTTGCTATCTTGGAGGCTGTCTCTTTGTTCTGTTGATTGCTTCCTTTCCAATTTAATTTGAGGTAGTTCTATTCCTCAATTTTGTTTCCTGAGCTACTGGACTCCTATTCAGGACATCATTGTCTGTGCCAATATCTGGAAGTGTTTCTCCTATGTTTACTTCTGGTAGTTTCAAAGTTTCTATTCATACATTAAAGTCTTTGAACTATGTTATTTTTGTAGAAGGTGGCAGAAAGGGGTCTAATTTCGATCTGCTACATGTTGTTATCCACTTTGCTTAACATTATTTGTTGAAAAGATTCCTTTTTCTCCAACTTAAGTTTTTAGCATATTTGTCTAAAATCAGTTGGCTATATATGTGTGGATTTATTTGTAGGTCCTCTACTTTGTTTTGTTCATCTACATGCCTGTTTCTAATGCCATTGCCACATTACTATAACTCTGCAGTATATTTTGAAAGCCATTATCATGCTGCCTGTAGCTTTTCTATTTTTGCCCAGGGTTGATTTGGCTCTTCTAGGTCTCTTATGCTTCCTTACACATTCCAGAATTTATTTATTTATTTTTTTGTTCTTTAAAGAAAATCATCAGTGTTTTCATGGGGATTGCATTATATCCACAGATCATGTTGGGTAGTAGTGCCGTTTTAACCTTGTTAGTTCTCTCAATACATCATCTTGAAGACTGAGACCCTTTGTAATAAATATAACCCTACCTAGCCTTCAAAATCAGACACAAAAATCTAAGCTAATAATTTTAAAGGCATGTTCATTTTTATTTTATTAAGAAACTTATAAAATTGAGCAATACAGAATGTAAGATTACCAGTTTATTGAAAAAAATAGTTGAATCCAAATTATACTTATCTCAAAATAGAACAAGTTAGGTCACCTGTTTATATCACTAAGCTTTAAGATTTGAATTTGTAGTTTTATAATGACTGTGGACCAATATTTTATTCAGGTAAATAAGTTCCCATTGAAGCTTGATTTTATGCCTTTTATCTTTTTATACCCTTTTATTATTATTTTACCATTTCTTAGTCTCAATTGAGTTTGGAAGTTAACTCTTAGATGTTTACATTTTATCCCAGACTGAATCAAATAGCAAATTTCTAAAAACACTTCAGTAGAAATATTTTTGTATAAAGTTGAAGAGGACTCTGTCCAAGCTACTGTTTCTGGTGGAGTCTTATTTAATAGTTACTTTCAGGCAATCATGCATAAGAACATTTGCTGTTGACTTTCTTCATTAATTTTTCTGTTACGGTTGACACATGTGACTTCCTGTTGCTCATGACAACTTCAACATTTCTCTCACAAAGGGTACTTGTTTCTCTTCCTTGTAAAGTTGCTTGGTATACCTCCTTCAATGTTTTTTGTTTGTTTGTTTGTTTGTTTGTTTTTACAAAAATGACTTTTTTTCTACCAACTAAGAATTGACAAAAGCTGTAATAACTAAATGAAAAATGTCTAGTCTTTCAAAAAGAGCTGTGGTGAGACTGAGTACTCACACCTAAACTTCCAGGAAGACATGGGTCTGTATTTGAGAAAGCCATCTCTAGCAGAGAGGAACAGAAGGTCATTCCTCTGAGTCTCTAGAGAAAGATTTAAAATTGAAGTTTGAAATCATTAAATTTGGCCTTCTCATACTCAATTTAACTAACAGATTTCAGGGATTGTATTATATTATAATTCACAGGACTTGGTGGAAAGAGGAATCTTTTTAAATGTTAAAAGTTTTAAACAGTCATTAACTTGCTTTCCTTGAGGTAACTTCCAGAATCTAAGAAACAGAAGTTCCTGTTTCTTTCGTGATTCCTTTGACCTTCAGATCCCCAAATCAACAAAAATTGACTTTGTCTTTTTGTAATCCAGGAGCTGTAGGTAGTGAGATATTTATGCACTATATTACAGGTTTGTCTTTCTACCAATCAATAAGCAAGGCGAAAATTTTTTTCTTTGAAATGAGCAATAAAATTGACAAATATTCATGTATACGAGATAAAAAAAATGAAGATTCAAATTACTAAATTCAGTAATATAGGAGTACATTTCTACTGAATTTATAAAAATAAGAGATTACAAAAATACAATATGAATAAATATATGCCAAAAATTAGACAAATTAGAGGGAAAAGAAGCACAAAGAC
This sequence comes from Geosciurus inauris, assembly GCA_004024805.1. Taxonomy (NCBI): domain Eukaryota; kingdom Metazoa; phylum Chordata; class Mammalia; order Rodentia; family Sciuridae; genus Geosciurus; species Geosciurus inauris. The sequence goes on from PVHX01014696.1 coordinate 21,781, forward strand.
ACAATTTACCAAAATTGTCTCAGAGGAAAATAAATTGGAAATAGACTTATAATATTTAAGTGATTATATTAGTAATTCAAAAAATTCCCAGAAAGGAAATTCCAGAAATGTCTTCAATGTTGAATTTTAAAATATGTGTATGTAGAGGAATTGATTCCAAACGTTCACCAACTCTCCAAAACATAGATGGGAGGGCATTTTCCCAATTTATTCTATAAAGTTAGTATTACCCTCATACAAAAACTGCAGAAAAGTATCATTTGCAGACAACAGGCTCTCTTGTGAATCTAAACACAAAAATCTACCACATAATATTGTATTAGCAAATTGAGTTCAGTAATGTATTAAATCATCAGTTCTATGCCATGCCCAAGTAGCATTTAACCCAGGCATACTATCTGAAAATTATGTAATACATCACACCAATAGAGTAAATGTAAAATCCACATGACTATCTCTGTAGCCACAGAAAAATCATGTGGCAGAATAAGAAAAGTTGGTTGATAAAACAGCCACTGCTGGCATTGAACTTAATGGTGATTATGTTTTCATGTATTCATAAGGTTGTAAACAGGGAAAGGATGCACATCCTCTCACTACTGTTATTCAACATTTTATTAAAAGTTCTAACCAGAGCATGATGGAAAAAATAAAGATGCATATTTATTGGAAAGGAAGACGTATGATCGTCTCCATTGGCAGATAACATGTATTTACATATACAAAATTCTAACAATACTTATTAGAACGGATGAAGAAGTTAAGATTATAGAGTAAAAGATGAATACATATTATGTTTCTGTAAGCTACTGATAAATTGTATTAAAATAAAACTATATAATCACTTCTAATCCTAATCCCGTTGAAGATATATTGTTAGGAATAAGCAACGAAATTATAAAAATTATAGCAAGAAGACTATATAACTTATGAAATGAATTAAATCCTAAATAAATGAAAATATATCCCAAGTTTATACATCAGAAGTCTTACTATTATTAAGACAGATTAAAACTGCAAAATGCTTATAAAATTTTTTGAGTATTCCTTTGTAATATTCAGTTAAACAAAGCTATCTTAGACACAATACCCAAAGCATGGATAACAAAATAAAATATTGAAAAATTTGACTTAATTAATATTAAATATTTTTGTGATCCACATGATAACATGAAGAAAGTAAAAGACATATAATATGATTTAAAATATTTGTAAATCATATATCTGACAAGGGGTTTATGTCTATAATATATAATAAAATAGTACAACTCAATAATTAAAAATGGAATTACTTAGTAAAAACAAATGATTTGAATATAATTTCAATGAACAAAACTCTTAGATGGTACATAATCACATGAAGATAATCCAAGATAATTATCACTAGGAAATGTAAATCAATAACACAAGATATCACTTGAACATTATGGCAAGTGTTGATGAGGATGGGGAGAAATTCAACAGATTATAAAATTGTAGCACAACTAAAAAATTCTAGTAGTTCTCAAATATTAAGCAGTGTTGCAGTTTTTGCAGTTTTGCCAAGTCATTTTACTCTAAGGTACATACCCAACAGATGAAAATACATCTGTCTGCACAAAAACTCATACACATGTATTAATAGTAATGCTATTCAGAGAAACCCTAAAGTGGAAATCCCCAGTGTCCACCAACAGATAATTGGATAAATAAAAATGTTCACACACATTTAGTGAAGTAGATTGTTATCTCGCAAAACAAACAAACAAACAAAAAAAGAATGAAGTACTTGTACATGTTCAAGCATGAAAGAACTTTGAAAACATTATGCTAATTGAAGGAATACCGTCACTGAAATTTGACGTAAAAGATGCAAGAAGTGAATCATAAACATCATTTAATTCAATTTATATGAAACATCCAGAAGAAACAATATCATAGAGAAAGATGACAGATTAGTAGGTTTCTAGGGCTGGGTGAGTAGAAAGTAATGAGTGATTGCTAAAATATAGGTTATTTTTAAGATGATTAAATAATATAAAATTGATTATTGTAATAGTTATACAACTCTGAATATACTAAATCAATTAAATTGTATACTTGGATGAATCACATGGCATATAAACATCTCAATAAAGCTATTTCATACTATAATTTGTATAATTTTCTTAGCAGATATCATGAAACAAACTAGAAATACACAAGGACTTTCCTTAAATGTTGTTTTATCCTTTCATCAAACAAAAGCAATGATGGTGTTATAAATTCAAAAGTATTTGATTGTAAAATGCATTCAATATTTCTAATTTTCAAGTAATGTTTAATTATCATTAGATCTTAAGTAGCTATACACAATTATTATTAGATTTGAAGTTTTCTTTGTTGTTGTTTCTATCATACCAGTGTGATTTGCACGGCAATGAAGATTTGGTCATACTTGTAGCAGTATAGATTATATAGTAGAGTCATTTTTAATCTGGTCCTAAAGATGACAAGATACTTTTAAAAGGTTCTCCTGAAGTAGTTATGAAAGGTGATGAGGCGGAAGAGCTAACCAGTCCACTCCTTCCTCTTCATTCAGAGCATTTGACCCTAATTACAGCCTCCACTACAGAAATGAAGAAACTCATCTCCAAGACAACATCAAGACTTTATCTGTCTAGCTAAGCAAGTTAAGTGAGGAGTTGAAACAAGAATGCTGATTGCATGCTTCTCTAGGAAGTGAATCTCTTCTTCAGCCTGCTGATTTAAGGATATTTAGCTTTTCATAAACTATAATATTGTACAAATAGAAATCACATCATACTTTGTGTGCTTTGCTGCAGAAGTACATTTTTTTCTATGCATATTCTCCATCTTATAGTTAATTTGTCTCACCCAGTCAATGTTTCAAAACTATTCTGGCAACTCCTAAAAGAAATTATGATCTCATCGGAGAAATTCTACAAGGAATCTAGGATGAGTTCTTTACTGAGGACTGGCTACAGACTCCTGAATTATCACATTGATGAAAGTCTGTAGAACTTAGAATATTTGATGCAATCCATAATCAGTGGAGGTGACCAATAAAGGGTCATAGAAAGCACTAAAAGAGAGAAATTATGGCCACTTCTGGTGGCCCTGTGACATCTCAGCCATTAGGGGGATTTGGAAATATCAAAGACAATACAACTAATGGGTATATTCAATTATGTTGTTAGTTATCTCCAAAATTATGTTCAACTCATAAAAAGTTTAAGACATGTTTTTAGTTTTGTTAGAGAATTTAAGCAATGCCTCTCGAGGCGTTCAACTCAGGGTAGAGACATGCCTGAGTCTTTGTGAGGTACTGAATAATAAATGAAAGAGAGTTACATTTAATCAAATCTGTATTAGAACACGAGTCATATAATAGTATGTATTGCTTAAAGGACTGTTATGTGTGGCTTCATATGTATAATAATAAATCATGTTTGAGATGCGAAAACATTAATTCAACATATTTTATTATTTCCACACTAGATTGAATATTTTGTTTTCCTGGATTTTTATAAAAAATCTTTTTTTCTATATTACTGACAAGTTCTTTAAGAGGAAAAATTAGATTAGACTGTTTTTATTGAATTTACCATCATAGAATGAAAGAGCAAGCTGTCATTCCAGAGACCAAGAGGGAGATGTCAGTTAAAGAGGTGTGAATAGTAGGCATTTGGCTCTTCGCCAGGCCCACACTATTTTATGTTGGTATAGCCCCACATTGAAAAGAGTTTGTGATTTTTAAAAAGTGTTTTTAATATTTGATATGTCTTCTGATTGCCTAAATTCTCTAACAAAATTGAAAATCTGTCATATTGAACTCTATGAGTTGAAAAAATTCTGAAGAGAACTAGCAACATTAATTTGTTGATTAGGATTCAAAGGTAGAGGTAATTTCAATGTGCTGAGCACACAAAATCAGTCTTTAAAACAAGGATTGTCTTACCTAAGTTTAGGATGTTATTTTTCCCTGAAAATGGTGTTTCTGGTTATTTGGTTACATATTCATGTGAAGAGCATCAATACAGGTAGTAAAGATCAGAAATAGTCTCAAGTTCTAAGATTAAGTATTCATTAATAATATATGGTTTATTAAAAATTATTCAAATTTTATATCCTTGTTTTTATTTAAATGGATTTTTCAGTATCTAGAAATTATACACACTCTATTTTAAAATTAATGAAACTATTATTTGTATTTGTGCCACAAGAAAAATCTCACTTGTTTTGAAATTATTAATATAGCTGAGTTTATTTTAATTATATAATCATGTACTATAACAAACAGATATTTCAGAAAGAATTATTCACAAGCCTTTAAGTGATGAAATAATCTCAATTTTATTGCAATTAAGGTATTATTAATGATAGAGGTTTTTATTTTTAATTAGTATTGATAAGAATTCAGAATACATAGTGTTTTGTATAAAATTAATTTGATGACAATATTTTACAAATCTGTTATGTAAGTTTCAGAGAATATAGTAATCAAGTATATTTTTGTTATATTCCTCAAAGAGTCATAGACAGGTTGGCCATTTGTATTTAATTAATATGGATTAGCTCATTAGTAATCACTTGAAAAATATACTTTTAGGCTGTAGTGTTTTTTTAATTCCCATATGTAAACATATAATTAAGAGACTACTTTTTATTAATGTCATAATGTTTATCATTCTACCTTATAACTGTAGACTCTAAGCAATATAAAGAGATAATTTAGTAAATTTTTGAAGATAATTTGGAGTGAACCAATGTCCTAACTATATCATTCATTCCTGCTCATAAATTTCATCCAACACCCAGTTCCTTGAAAAATCTAACTTCCTTAACTCACAATTCTGCAGCTGAGCTGGGATTCTATATGCATCTGTAGTTACCTGTTTTAATCTTAGCTTGACTCTCACAAGTTGGGGCATCACATGGGAAAGCAGTATTGACTTGACTCAGATCCCTGTGGTTTCTCATCTCCAGCAGGCCAACTCAGGTTACTCCCACAGAGAGGTAAGGGTCCTGAGAGGGGGCCAATCTGTACATCCTATTGAGCACTAGACTCAGAATCAACACAATGTAACTTTTGCCACATTCTATTGGACAAAAAAATGTCAGAGGGCACAAAGCTTAAGAAAATAGACAGGACCCACTTAAAAACCTGAAAGGGCATATTGTAAAACGTGGATACAGAAGAGTTGGAGAAATGAATGGCACCAGCCTACCTTGCTGCCAGAGCCTGACTCTGAGGCTTACAAAGCAGTCTCACGAGCTTCCAAATTTCATTAATTCTGATAATTTTAAATCTCTTAGCTTATCTTGTGTTCCCCCAAATATTCAATGTATCAAAAATACATATAGTAGATAGCACAAGCATTTAGAAAGACTCATATCCCCAGGGAATGATTGTTTGCAAACTGTAGAATTTTATCCTGAGAGAACTCTGTTAATACTTGGTCTTTGTATATTTCTGACATTCTGATCTTTAGCATCTGACTATAAATACTGGGTCATATGGCATTAACAGGTGTGTAGCCCTGTCTAAGGTCAAAGTTTAAAGATGACATTCCTTTCCTTCCTATCTTATGTAGTTATCACCTTACAAGAAATGATACCACCTAAACTCAAATATACACACAAATGAACAAAACACACAACGCATATGATCACAGAAGACTCTCTCCCTGTATATACACCTCCTTAAAATTTAACTTTGCAATTCCTTCCATTCACCAAGAGATTATCTTGCCTATACTATATGTATGTAAATCTTGTGATTTTCTTTGGCCAATATTCTGCAGCCAAACGATGGCGTGCCAGTTCTGAAATGAGTATCAGGAGCCTGTATTAATTCTGGAACCCCACTTAGCTTCATTTAGTTTCACTTTCTGCAGTGCTGGGGATCAAACCCAGGGCCTTGTACATGCCAGGCAAGCACTCCACCACTAAGCCACACCCTCAGGCCCTGCAACTGCTCTTGGAACACTGCTTAACGTGAGAACAAGTTCAGCCTACCCTCCTCTTGTCCTATGATAAGGAAGGAAACACCCACAGGCTGGGAATGTGGCTCAGTAATATAGTACTTGTCTGGTAAGCATGAGTGGGGGAAAAAAAAGAAAGAGAGAGAGAGAGAGAAAGAGAGAGGGAGGAAGAGACAACACCCAGCCACTTGATAGTACTAGCTAGTAGCTAAGCAACCATGAACAAATGAATCTATTGGAGACAATAGATTCCTATCAGCTTACTCTGGACACATTAGTAAGTTAAACTAAGATCGTTCTGACACGAGTCTGTCAATGATGCCTAAATGACCAACATTTAGATGATAGATGATTTTATGAATTTTGCATCTTTCAAGTACATTTTTAACTTTGCTCTATTCTTGGGCCTGTGTATAATTTCAATGTTATATAAAATAAATTTAAAAAGACTCTAAAAGTTGAGTCAAATGGATTGACCAGTATGAAAAACAAGTACATGCTAATGATCTAATTCCTTCAGGACATTGCATTTTTAATCACAGTCTAACATATGCATTGCCAAGATACTTAGATACTAGTCTGAATTCTTTTCTGCTAGATCTATATTTTGCTTTAGTAGGATACACTATGAATTTGAAATTAGACTTCCTTTGGTTTTTTTCACCTGTCAAAATCTATCCTATTATAACAACATCAAAAGCTTAACTGTCTTTCTTGACCTAATTTTTTCTCAAGTGGCCAGATAAAAAGGAGTGAAAAATAAATTATGAAACCATGAGTTACAACACAAGTGAGTAAATATGAAAAGAGGTTAATGAGAGGACAAAGATCAAACACGCTCAACCAAAATAACAAGCATTCTATTCTTAATGACTGCAAATGTTCACAAGACTCTTACTTTTATCCTGTAAAATAAAACATCCTAAACACAATGAGTTATATTGAAATATGAATGAATACCTCTTTGAGGCTAGGGTTTACTGCCCTTATTTTTTGTCTTCATAATTTTAAGCTCAGTCAGAACCTTGTTTTTCACAATCCTCTCTTCAGCAAAATTTTATATGGTCATTTAGAAAAATGGACATTTGTTCTAAATGCTTATTTAAGAGTAAAAATGTAAGAACTATTTTTTTTCTTAAGTGCACTCTTTAGCAGGATTGCTGGGTTCCCAAGTACTTACCTACATAAAATGAAAAGAGAAGCATTACACAGTGACATGCAAAACAGAAAAGCTTACCTCCATTGACCGAATTCCCTGTATGTTATTTCAAATATTTCGTAAAGGATTTATTTGTATATAAGACCTTTTTATAAATTTGATATGCGTAAGTAATTTAACAATAATAACAAGGTATATAATGGCTATGCCTTTTGATAAATACAATTATACTCCAAAACTAAATGTGATGAACTTTGCAAAGTACTTTTTCTACAACTTGAGTGTGCCTACAAGTTACAGTTCAGTCCATGATAAACAAAAACTTAGAGAACACGAACTGGCTTCCTTTAAACTTGGAACAGCTATTGGTGCCTTGTGGAAGTATTTTTATTTATATAGAATTATACAGTTTTATAACTCGAGCATACCTTGATTGGTTTATTTTAAGCCTTAAGTGAGAGTGTTCATTTCTCATACAGTGCTATTATTTTACAAATAAATGTGACAAATGTTTCACTTAGGAAGTAATTTTTCTATGCTTCTGTTTTATTTTTCTTTGTAAAACCTCTGCAATTTCTAGGTTATGTGTTTTGCCCTCCATATTCATCATTTTTACTTTTCTCTTTTCCTGTAAATAAATTTTCAAGTGAGTTTATCATATGACAAAAGCCAGGAAACTCATTTTCCATCTGCATTGAGAAATTTTCTAAATGTAATTATAAAAGTTCTATCCTTGTGCAATTATATTCTTCCAGAAAGGTAAGAATCATTTGGTAAAGTTACCAAAATTAAATTACCATGGTTTTCCATAGAAAAATTTTATCTTTAGGTTGAGACTAGGCCAAAAAATCTACATCTAGTTTCTGTTATATTTAGAATGTTCATTATTCTCTAAGTGATTTAAAGTCACTATAGCTTGAGTTTTTGTTATAAGATTTGATATTGTGGAATTATTATTCTATGAGTGCTTCTGTCTGTAAGTATAAGAATCTTCCTTCTATAGATTGTGTATACTGCTGCCCATTTCCATGTATACCTGCTTTGTGGAATTCAGCTAAAAAATGCAAAAGATTGAGTAAATATCTTGTATCCAAGAACATATAACTCCTAATTATTTCCTTTTATGTTAGCTTCCTTTCTACATTTCTAAAATAGAAAAATATATGGATGTAGATAAATTCTTCATCCCTTCTTCTCTTACAATAATGATGTTATGTGTAAGTCTCTGTGACACATTTTTAAAATTTACTCCCAAAGGAATGAAGGCATACCTCAGATTTTGTTAAAAGTTTGTTATTCTTAGTTTTAAACAGTATTTTGTGTGTATCTATTTGTGGTTTTCACAGAAGCATATAAAAATTAATGTTATCCTTACATGTTTTAAAAGCATACTGCTCCTTATCAGCACATAAATTCTATGATTACTTATACAGTTATATGTATGAGGATTTTGATTATAATTGCTTCCAGAAATTGAATTTTAAATGATTTTAAGTTTATATTTTTGCTTTCTCATATTGTTTATAGTTTTCACTTTATTTTTTCTTTGAATATTTAAGAATAAAATTTCTGTATTCCTTTTTCCTCTATTAAGATAAGATATGATTTGGAATAAAATTGTGATTCAACTTATCTAATCTACAGAAACTAAATATTATCAATAATAGTAATTATTACATTTTAGACCTCTCTTTATGTTAAACTCCTATGTTAGATTTCCATTACTGTGAAAAAATACCTGATAATCAACTTAAAAGGAGGAAAGGTTTGTTTTGGCTGAGAGTAAGAGTTTTCAGTCCATTGTTGGCTGTTTCTTGTTGATTTTAGTTATGTGATAAGACAGAACACATGCCTTCCTTATGTGGAAGGCAGCTCTGGGTTGAGTAAAGTTACTTACCTCATTGCAACTGGAAAGTAAAGAGAAAGAGAGGAGAGGATTAATGTCCCAATAGCCCTTGTAGGCACACCTCCAAAGGCCTATCTTCCTTTCACTAGGTTCTACTTTCTAGAGTTTCCACTACCTCCCTCTAAAGCAACAGGCTAGAGACAAAAGCTTCAGCATATGGACCTGCAGGGATATTTAAGACACAAACTGTAACAATTACAAACTTAACATTCAAATTTTTCTAAAACTGATAATTATATTTTTGCTCATTTTGGTTTACATTATGTATTTATAAGTTCTCTTTTAACTAAAGAGTTATGAACCAGAAAACCATTAACAGAGAATGATGTTATTTTTTATTCTTTTTATATTACCTGATTTTCTTAAGAGTAGCAGACAAAACAGACAATAAGAAAATTATTGTAATTTACGGAGATTAATACCAAAAGGAAAAGAGAATATTATTGATGTTTCACATGTCATTTATTTAATATATGACTTATCTAATAAAATAAAAAATATTGACCTGGGTGTGTAGATTTTTGTGTTGGATATTTAAAAAATATTTAGAATGAAAATAGTTGTAAATTAATGTATTTACAAGTACAAATTGACTTGGGAATATGCTTTGGTAAGAAACATAAAAACCTTATAGGCTTAAAAGAACAAAGGTTTATTTCTTCTTCATGCCACACATTTGTCCTAGACATCTTGGAAGTTTTATTTCTCATGCTCAGACCCTGATGGGTATGTAGACCATGTCTGGAATATTGTTGGCTATTGTGTCAGAGAGAAAGAAAATTTAATTTGTTTTTTGGCTCTTAAAACTTCCATCCAGATTCACAAAACATACCACATTTTGATAACCAATGCAAATCACATTTCCAACACCAATAACTAGAGGCTAGAATAACCCAATTCTAGTAAACCAGAAATACTTAATACAAATTCTGATGCTAACACTGGTTCTATGCTATCCAAAAAGTATAGATCACCTTTAGAGCATATGAATAAAATTACAAGTACCTATATAATCTAGAAAAGTTTTATTATAACTGATTTTATAACTTTATGCATATTTTTATTAATGTTTACTTCTTTAGATATGAAATGTTTTATTTTAGGTCATGTTTTATTCATATGTTGATAAATTTATTTGGAGTTGTATTAGTTGGCATGATGCTCAAAGATGTAATAATTTCATCTTCCTTAAAGGTTCAGTGAAACTTCTGTGACTGTTCTCAAACACCTGTGTGTTAGGAAGTTTTTTTAACTGCTTAATGGGGTGTCAAATTCCATTTGTGCTGATGTTTCTGCTTTTAGCTATCCAAGGAAAATGACTTGAGGAGCCTGATACAGATTTCATTTAGTCCTCATGATGATTTTAGCGCTGCAATTTTTTTTTCTTGGAAAATATTTGCTGGCCTAGGAAGTTAAAAACACAGTGCTTTACTTTACATACCTTTAGTTTAACCCTCAGTGAATTTCTCTTTTGATTCCATCCCTTGGAAGATGAGTCCTATAAATTGGCTTTATGTTTTCTTTACTATTTTCCTATCAATGAAGATATACTGAAGAGAAAGGATAGACAGTTTGACAATTTGACTGAAGGGTGCTTTATTGTGTAAGATTTTCCAGCCCAGTACTCTTTACTGTATTTCCTTAGCAAAAACATCTATTTACCTCTCCAGCAACACATAAAGTGTTTTTAAAAAAAAAATTCACAAACTTCTGCAAATGACACATTCAATGACATTTCTGAATTCATTAAAAGGTAGTTGTTTTTATTTCTATTTTGGGGGGAGATTGTTTTTTTTTAATCCTAATCTAATAAATTCTAAATTATACCAATAATCATTATATCAGCAAGGTAAAATGAATGGCTTCAGTGTCCACAGGTGAGTTTACATTTATATTTATGATACTTCTGAGAAAAGTAAAGATCAAATAAGTCCAGGAGTGACTGCAAAAAGAACATTTTCTCAACAATGCAGATAAGAATAAAATATTAAGAAAATTGTCATTATAATTATAGAGAGTATATTTAAGACAAAGACAAAACTACTTAAATGTACATTGATAATGTTGATGGACAAATTCAACTAAAGGCTATACATATTGCTCAGATTCTATTTGCATTTAAATTGGAATCAATTATTTATTATGAAAGTTATAAATAGTCATTGGAAAATTATAAAATAATATCTAAGCATTTGGTATCATATTATATGGTGCTTTATTCAATGCATTAACTTATTCAAATCATTAACCTATGGTAAAATGAGTTAACCATTTAAAAAAAGTAATGAAAATAAAAATAAAAATGCAAATATTTTTCACCATAATCAGACATAAAAGAACTGATCATAATACAAGCAATTGAATATTTTACTAGAAAGTTATTTTTATTACACTACTAAACATTTAATTATAGCAAAAAAATACATTGAGGTAGTACTGCCAATTTGAACATTATAGGGTTTAATATTCATTGTATATTATTTAAAATATTTGAGTTCTGATTTTGATATCAATAGATGAATATTTACCAAATTATTATCCTTCATATTATTTTAAAACTTATTTGATTAAAGCCTTTTGAAAAATTGAAGTTTCTGAAAATGATTACTTCTCACCAAAATATGAGCTCAATTAAAATACATAATATTGCTTTCCATTTAATTTTCTTTACTCATTCTATTTTTTGTGCCTATCACTCATTATACTCATGTGAAATTATATGGGTGTTTTTCATAAAACTACTTAGAAATCTGAGGCCACAGAGTTTTTGCATTTGCTTAAATGATCTTCTGTATACAATTATTTTCCAGTAGAAATTTTATGACTGTGTCCAAGCATCCCAAGGAGGACCTCCTACAAAACTCTATAAAACTGCACTCACTTCAAGTCCTAATTCTGATCTTCTTTTCTTTGTAAATTCTGCACAACTCCTTCTACTTCATGTTATAATATCCATGATTATAAAGCTTACTCTCTCTTCCCCCTAGAATGTAAATGTTAGAAAAGAAGACTTTTGCTTATTTTGTGCTCTGTGTATCCCTGGAAAACTTATCATCCAGAATTTTTAAGATTTTTATTCATGGATTATAGTTACACATAGTAGTGTGGTTCATTTCATCATATTCATACATGCATGGAATATAATTTGTTCCATTTCAATCCTTTCCTTCCCTGAATTCTTCCCTCAGTTCCTCCTCTACTGAACTGTTCTTCCTTCAGTTTTTTTTTAATTTGTGCTTTATAGATGTACATAAATGTGGAATTCACTGTAGAATATTCATTATATATACATAACATGATTTGGTCACTCACATTGTTCAGCTCCTCCTTTTCCTATAACTCACCTCTTGTCAATGTTTTTCCTCTAGTCCACTGGTCACCACATTCTTTTCTTTTTTTTTAATATTTTGTTTTGTTGTAGATGAACACAATATCTTTATTTATTTTATGTGGTGCTGAGGACCGAACCCAGTGCCTCACGTATGCAAGGCAAGCGCTCAACCACTGAGCCATAGCCTCAGCCCCACCACATTATTTTCATGGGTTACCTCATTCTTTTTTATTTTTCCATTATTTCATTCTAGCTTCTGCTATGAGAGAAAATATTTTATATTTGACTTTCAGAGTCTGGCTTATTTCACTTAGTTTTATGTTCTCCATTTCCATCCAATTACCAGCAAATGCCATAACTTCAGTCTTCTTCATGGCTGAGTTAAACTCCACTATGTGTATATACCACATTTTCTTTATTCACTCATCTGTTGATGGGCATCTGGGCTAGCTTATAACTTGGCCATTGTAAATTGCTCTACTATAAACTTTGATATGCCTATTATCATTGTAGTATTCTTATTTTAGTTCTTTTGAATAAGTGGGATAGCTGGGAGTGGGATAGTTGGTAGTCGTATGCTGGTTCTGTTCCTAGATTTTTGAGGAATGTCCACATTGCTTTCCAAAGTAGATTTCCTAATTTGCAGTCCCACCAAAAAAGTATGAATGTACATTTTGCCCCACATTCTCATCAGAATTTATTGTTATTTGTATTCTTGATAATTGCCATTGTAACTGGATTGAGTCAAAATCTCAATGTAGTATTGATTTGCATTTCCCTGATTATAAGAGATATTGAACATTTTTTTCATATATTTGTTAGTCATTTGCATTTTTTCTTTTGAGAAATGTCTGTTTTAGGTTTTTGCCCATTTATTTGTTGGGGTGTTTGTTTTGTTTGTGTTAAGTTTGATGAGGTCTTTGTATACTCTGGATATTAGACTCCTTCAGAGGAGTAGCTGACAAAGATTTTCTCCCATTCTGTAGACTCTTTCTTTAAGCTCTTAATTGTTACCTTTGTTGTGCTGAAGGTTTTTAATTAGATGCTGTCCCACTTATTGATACTTGGCTTTATTTCCCGAGCTTTAGGAATCTTTCTAAGGAAGTTGATATTTGCATATGTTGAAGTGTTGAATTTGTTTTCTTCTAATGGTTGCAGTTTCTGGTCTAATTTGGAGGTATTTGGTACACTTTGAGCTTTATGCAGGGTGACAGGTTTTGGATTTGGGTGGAGGGTCTTCTTGATATAGTATAATGTCATCAGTAAAGAGATAAATTGATTTCTTCCTGTTTGTGGTCCTTTAATTCCTTCTCCTGCCCAATTGCTCTGGCGATAATTTCAAGAATTTTATTGAATAAGGGTGTTGAGAGTGCACATCTTTGTCTTGTTCCTGTTTTGGAGGAAATTATTTCAGTTTTTCTTTATTCAGTATGATGTTGGGTTTCATTTGTCATATACAACCATATTATGTTGAGGTAAATTCCTTAATCTATAGTTTCTTAAACATTTTAATATGAATATATGATGGATTTGGTCAAAGGCTTTTTCTGCTTCTATTGAGATGATTATATAATTTTTGCCTTTAATTCTATTTATGTGGTGAATTGTATTTATGTGTTTGTGTATGTTGAGACAAGTTTGCATCCCTGGAATGAAACCCATATGTTCATGGTATAAAATCTCAATATGTTCTTGAATAAAAATTGCTAATATTTTAGTAAGGATCTATATTCAACAGATTATTGGTCTATGGTTTTCTTTCCTTGATGTGTCTGCCTAGTTTCAGTGTCAGTGTGGTACTGGCTTCATAGAATAAGCTTAAGGATATTCCCTCCTTTCTATTTCATAGATAGGCAGAGTGGTAGTTTTCTCTCCAACTATATGAGAAAAGATTCACTTTATAGGCAAAAACATTCACAGACTGAAGGTGAAAGGATGCTAAAAGATATTATATCTACTAAAGCAAGCAGGAGTAGCTACTCTCATATTTGAGAAAGTAGAACTCGAGTTAAAATTAATCAGAAGATACAAAAGTTTATTTCACATTGATCAAGGGAATCAACCAACAAGAAGACATAATGACTGTAAACACTGGTGTACCCATGTATGTCAAACAAACCTTATTCAATATAAAGCCTCAAATAAATGCCAGCATAATAAAACAGGGTAGTTTAACACACTTCTCTCACCAAGAAATAGGTCACCCCAAAATAAACTAAGCAAACTTCTTAAAATATAAAAAAATTCTGATAATCAAGTGGACCTAACAGACATTTATAGAATATTCCATCCATTAACAACTAATTTCACTTTCTTCTCAGATGCACATGAAAACTTCTCTAAAATAGGCCATACTTCAAGATAAAAACATCTCAGAAAATAAAAAAAAATGTTGATTCTTTTCACTCTATCAAAGCATAATAGAATGAAATTAGAAATTAATAACATGATAAAAAACAGGTACTGTTTTTTTTATAAATTTTTTAAAATATTTTTTAGTTGTAGGTGGACACAATATCTTTATTGATTTATTTTTATGTGGTGCTGAGGATCGAACCCAGTGCCTCACACATGCGAGGCAAGCGCTCTACCACTGAGCCACAATCCCAGCCCAACAGGTACTGTTTTAACATGTGGAGATTGAGTAATATGCTTTTGAATAAGAAATGGATCAGAGAGAAAGTCAGGGGAGAAATAAAAAAATTATTAGAAACAAAAGAGAACAGAGATACAACATATCAAAATCTCTGGGACAGTATGAAGGCAGTTCTAAGAGGAAAGTTTATAGTATTCAGTACAACATAAAAATACAGAAATCTAATATTACAGTTCTAGTGTCTAGGAAAAGCAAGAACAAACTAATTCCAAAATCAGTTGAACGCAGAAAAATTCTATGATCAGAGCCAGAATTAATAAAATTGAGGATAAAAAATACAAAGGATCAATGTAACAGACTTATTTTTTTTAAAAGATAAATAATATTGATAAACTCTTAGCCAAACTAACCAAAAAGGAAGAGAAGACTCAAATCATCAAGAGATAAAAGGAGATATCAACACAGATACTTCCCAAATCCAGAGGATCATTAGGAACTATTTTACAAATTTATATTCCAGTAAACTGTAAAATATAGAAGATATTAACAGGTTTCTGACACATATGACTTACCCAAGTTGAACCAAGAGGATACAGAAAACCTAAACACATCACTATCAAGCAATGAGATTAAAGCAGCAATTAAGTTCTCCAACAAAGAAAAGTCAAGGACCAGATGGAGTCCCAGCTGAGTTCTAACAGAACTTTAAATAAGAACTAATGCCAATAATTCAAAATTTTTGATTGATGTTTTCCACTATACTTGCTCAAAAATAAATGTTTTATCCGAAAAATTAGCAACTTTCTATATTTTTCAAAGTTATTAATGAAGTACATTCTTATTAATCATTTACATGTAATTCAAGTTTGTTATTCATTTAAAGGCAAATCATACAGATAAATGTACACATCAGTGCTTAAGTGAAGACTTAAACACTTCAGAAATAATTTGAGTTTTCTAATGTCTAATATATGAGACACTGGCCCCAGTTGTATAGATTTCAGAGCTATTTGTAATGCTGAATTTCCAAATCTCTATATTTACCCCATTGTCATTGCTATTAGTATTAGTGTATTTTGTGTGTTTTAAAATGTATAGTATAGAGCAACATTTTTTATCTTTCTTAGTAAAAGCTAAATTACTAAATGCAAAGATGTACACATAAATATCCTTAGAAATAATATGTACTCAATAAACTTCAGGCAAATGAATACACACAAGTGAATTACAGCTGTAAAATTTGCTGTTTCTTCCAGACTGATATAAGAACAAAAGTAGGAAGCAAAAATAAATATTCTCCTCCAAAGGGCCGAGTTGACAAATGAAAGCTTCTCCTTGTGTGACCTTAAAACAACGTAATATTTCTCCATTATTACACTAAGGAACTACTGCAGTTTTATTTTTGATCCCGACTGAATAAGAGCTCACCTTTAAATGGTTGCCATTTTATTCTTTTGTGCATAATAACTGCCTTGACATTTGTGGTGCTCCAATGTGCCTTTCTTAATGTGAAGGAATCATCTGTGCATTAATGAACTGGCATGATGTATCTGCCAAACCTTTCAAAGAAGCAATTAAGTCTCTGTAAGAACTTGCATAAATGGCATGATTTATTGTAATCTAAGAAGAAGCATAAACAAAAAGTAATTAATTTTAAGGGTGGCAATCAAGTAGTGCAACACAAGAACTACATCTATTGAACTCCATCTACGTAGAGCATAATAACAACATGCTATTTTTTAAATGTCTTATCAAATTTCAAATGTACAGTACTTTTGGGAAAATGTTCCACTTTATAACTGTTCAAAAATTTTAAATTAAAACAATGAGGTTTTGTTTTTACCTATCAAACTATAAAACTTAAATTAGACACAGGAAGATCATGAATATTCAGGATTATGAAAGGAATGGTGAAATAAATACTACTTGACAGTCTTAATGACAGGGTAAGCTGCAATCATGCTGTTTGTTGATGATTTTTCAATATGTATTAGAAGACTTAAAATAATCACATACTATAGTTCATAATCTACCCTTAGTAAATAACCATAAAAACAGCATTAAAGCCTGAGGATCACTATGGAATTAATTAAACCCACTTTTTATATCTGCCATCGAAACAAGCACCTGAAATGTTCAACAATAACGGAATGATAAATTAAACTATGTTAATATAGAAGAGAAATTGGACTCAACACTTCAGGTGACACCTACTTAAAATGCATTTTTCATGTAGCATATATTGGGAACTTTTATACAAGGCACCATTCTAATTGATTTATATTTAGTTCTTACAGGCTTATTTCTTGTGAAATATAATATTTTTCTCAATTTACAGGCAAAGATCATTTTGATTAAAGTAACTTGCTCAGGGTCATGTTCTTTGTACATATTGGAGCAAAGACCAGATATATTTATGATTAGAAAAATCTATGCCCTTAACTGTTCACTACACTGAACTGTAGTGATGATTCAGTGATGTTGTAATCTTACTGTGTATAAGAGAAAAAAAATACAAAAATATATTTTTATGTGTAGATTTAATTCTTAAACTGGACTGGTGAAGCCAGCATTAGACAGTCAGTGCAAATAAGTAAATAGAGTCAGGTCAGATCAAGGAGGCCAATTTGGTTCTGGGAAGTTGGAGAGGTATTGAAATGCTAATGCTTTCAGAGCCCTCTCCCCTATTTGAGTGCTTTTTACCTTTTTGGCCATCCCACCAAACATCCTGGGCCTAGTAGGGTAGACAGGAAGAGGATATAAGGGGAAGAGAGCAGAAGAACAAAGGAAGCCTAGGACATGAAAAGGCAAAACACCTGAACTTGTTGGGATATCAGGATACCAGCTATGGCCCCCTTCTCCCTCCTGGGAGAAGTCTGTTACCCCTTTTAAATAAACCCTGCTTAAATGCTTGCTTCTGTGTGCTTCTCCAATGTTCAAACTTCAACATGTGAAGGAGCAGAACTTGTCACCGCTAACTAGTGGTATCATTGGGAAAAATGAATTTCTCTCCTCCTCCTCCTCCTCCTCCTCCTCTTCCTCCTCTTCCCCCTCTTCCCCCTCTTCCCCCTCTTCTCCCTCTCCTTCTTCTCCCTCTTCTCCCTCTTCTCCCTCTTCTCCCTCTTCTCCTTCTTCTCCTTCTTCTCCTCCTCCTTCTTCTTCTTCTCCTTCTCCTTCTCCTCCTTCTCCTTCTCCTTCTCCTTCTTCTTCTTCTTCTTCTTCTTCTTTTCTCCTTCTCCTTCTCCTTCTTCTTCTTCTTCCAGTCTGCTTTCTTTCTATAAATTCAAATTACACTTAGTTCAAGAGATTGGAGATTTCTGTCATGAATCCAAATCTTTTTGAGGTTGTTCCCATGCACTGCATATGTACTTGCCACACCACATTTTCAGGGGCATCTACTACAGAGACAATAGGACTTGGCCAAAAACAATAATAACAACAACAAAAATGATTATTTTATGATTTTTATAAGGTCTGATTAGAAAATCAATTAAAATGCAATTATCCAGAAAACAATTTTTATAAACATGATAAAAACGAGTTGTTTTCCAATTGGGAAGCATTGTAGAAAATTCTGTGTGTGTGTATATGTGTATGTGTGTGTGTGTGTGTGTGTGTATGTATATATGTATATACGTGTATATATATATGTATATGAAACAGACTACATAAAATAATGTGGGAACATAGGAAAGGGAGAACTCTCATCTTTTTGGAAGCCTGGGGAAGGTTTGATGAGGAGCTAATGTTTTTCTTTTAAAATGTAATTAATTTTATTGTTTGGAATATGTAATCCCATCATTTGAAATAAAGCAACAGAACAAACTAAAATCTAGGATGTGTTTTTACATAAATTCAGATAGTTTTTTCTTGAAGTTCCATTCTCTTCCTTCATTCTTATGGTACAGTTTATATAAACTTTGTAGGTAAGTCTCAGGACCTGTTAAGAATGTCTTTTATGATTCCTCAGACATGGCATATTATACTTAACATTCACTCTCTTTTGCGACATTTGATACAGTTTGGATTGATGTTTTCATTACATATGTGATAGTGTTTCTTTATTCTCATTAGTCTGTGAAATGTTATGAGGGCAGAGCAGGAAGGATGATTGTAATCTACACTGTTGTACCAGGACAGCAGAATTCCTGGCACAAAACCCATTCTTAGTATATATTTTTGAATGAAAGGGTAATTGAATGAATAAATTGCTGTCTCCGTGTTTATAATAAATGCAAAGAGTTAAATATATTTATTTATTCTCATTAAATTTATGTATGTATGTATATAAATGCATGTTGATATTATAGAAATATGGGAACCTTATATAATGTGCTCATGAAATTATACCAATTTTAGAAATTGGGATGATGAAGGTGCTTTTGGGATTTGGGAATTATGGGATTTTTAGTTGGTCCTAGGAAAGGTAGAAGGTAATTTTTCTGGAAAATTGGTTTCTAGTACATTATTTTCCAAAAAGATTTAATTTGATCTTATTATCTATTCTTGATTTTCATTATGTCTTTCCAATCATTTCAATTTGAACATCATGTGAGCCAAAGGAAAAATGATAAACTTTAAAATATCAAGTGTATATTTTGTCCAGTGTTAACTTACGATAACATCCAGTGATTGAAAGTGATAAAAATTAATTGTTCCATGATTTCTGAAAATTATAATTAATATATGAAATCTACCTTTCACAGGCTGTCTTTCTAGAATGCTGGGAGTTGAGTTGTGGTCAGAAGTAAATATTTTTTCATACTAAGGCTAAATACAAACTTCTGCCTCATTTCCTTTCCTTTTATTTTTTATAAACTTGGGGAAAATTAAAAAGCATGTTAAAAAAAAGCATGCTGTTTATTTTCTTATTGCTATTCCCATGAGATACCAGTGCATGTGAAGAAAGCAACCTGATACTATGATCTGACATACGTTCCTACATACATTTAGTTATGGACATCATGCTCAATTTAAGAACAAAAATTAGTATGCCAAAGCAACAAACTTCAGATGTCTTTTTTCAGCCATTACCTCAGTTCTTGAAACTGTGGAGCAGGGCTGTGACAGTAGGTAAACAGAAGTGATATTTGATGCCATTTTGAGAAATAGAGAAACAAAGAAATTATGTGAAAGTGATTTGATTTTGTCTTTGAGGCTAGACATTTCCTTCAAGTGTTTGTATTTATGATATTTAAATGAAATGAAAAATTAACCAATGTGATTTTCATTTACAGTTATTATTTATCTTGCCCCAGGATAGGTAAAATAACGTACTTTATCTTCTATTTATTTATAGAACAACAGTGTTTTGAGACTAAATGATGATGAAAAATCTATCACAATGTGATAAAGCATGTTTATGTATCAACACATTAATATCCTTTACTTTGAGAGATATAAAGATCCTTTAAAATGTTTTTGAAAATTAAATGTGCTTAGAAGAACTTTATAATTTCTGGGTATAGTTACATAATTTATTATGGCTATTAGTCTTTATGGTAAAATTGTACTTCCTAATATAATCTCTTTAGAGAAGGCATGATGTAAAAAAAAAACACTTCTTCCTTCATTTTCATCACTCTCCAGTGATTACTGTTTCCACTGACTGCCCTACAGAACAACCTGTTTTCTTGCATAGAAATTAAATTTTTTCCTCATATTCGAAAAAATAAAAGGAAATTATAGCAAACAGCCACCCAAAAGGGCTCTGTCAAGGAGAGGTTTCAACAAATTGTGAAACTACATTAAATTAAATAAAAATAAGTTTCTAAAATTTCAAAACCCCTTTCCCCACTGGTTTGTGTGGTGTTTCTTTAATTTCAGAATATCAATCCACTCAGGAAAGAACAACACCATTGATTCATGTTAAAGCATTCTTATGACTGGAAATTAGTGAAGTGTCTGTAGTAATATGGAAATATGTTGACAAGAATAAAAAGACACAATTATTAATTTATTTTAACAGAATAAATAAATAATGAACAGTAATTTATAGTCTCGTGGTTATATAGCCCAAGTTCAACAGGCCAGCATCACACAGGGGTGTTTTTTCCGCATCACACCATGATGGAAGTTAGAGGCTGATAGACTATGGTAGAGGGAGCCAAAGAGAGCCAAATTCATCCTTTTGTATGGAACCTACTCTCATAATAACATTAATCCTCTAATGGTGTGGCATCTCGATATGCCAAGTACCATCACATCATTGGAGATCAAGTTCCAAATACATGAAGATATTCAAATCATAGCATTAACAAAATTTAGAGGAAAAACAATGTCAATACAAATTTAACATATTTTTATATTAGAAAATTATTTATGTTCCTGTGTATAGAATAAATTAGAATCACAAAAATGTAATATATTTGCTTGTGCATATATTAAAGCATCAATACCAGTTGCCATATTACTATAAAATTATGATTATTTAATTTTACTTTTATGTACATGTACAATAGAGTTCTAAGGAATATTTGCTGCTTTTGAAATAGGAAAATTAGTATTTTATAATCAAAAAGTCTTTGAAACCCACTTAAAATAGTAGCTATGGTTGACTTTTAATCACATCCAAATGGAGCTTGTTAGGTCAAGGTTAAGTACCAACACACTTTTTAAAAGTAATTATTAATGTTCATTTTTCAATCAATTTCATACCTAATTATATAATGTGAATAAAATATTCATACTGTATGAAATTCAGCAAAAATTTATATTCAAAGTAAGGGAAATGTGGTTTGTTTTAGTGACTTTAAATATATGTTATGTATACTTGAATTTATAAATATAACTAAACTATTATATGAGCTTTCATTTTATTGATTTAACATATAAGGTTATTTCATGCAGATGTTAATACAAATTCATGACTTTCAGATAAGATACATATGCATTAGATCCTTTGACCAAAAACAAAGGATGAAAAAAAGACATAATATTTTTTTTAATTTTTTTTTCATTTTTTGGTACTGGGGATTGAACTCAGGGGTACTTGACCACTGAGCCACATCCCCAGCCCTATTTTGTGTTTTATGTAGAGACAGGGTCTCACTGAGTTGCTTAGCACCTCGCCATTACTGAGGCTGGCTTTGAACTCGCGATTCTCCTGTCTCAGCCTCCCTAAGTGCTGGGATTACAGGCTTGAGCCACTGTGCCCGGCTAAGACATAATATTTAAAATATTATTGTAATCCTTTTTTTACAAATGTATTTATGTATTTATAGATCCACGTATGAATATTATGACATAATATACATGCACGCATGAAGAGATATTTAGGTTTTTCTCATATGTTGGAAGTTTCTGTGTATTGACAATACAGGCACATTTGTTGTTATACCACATCTTTCTACCCTGCTATGTATCTTTGTGTGTGTATATGTGTGTGAGAGATCTGTATTCATTCTAAATGTGCCTTTCACATTCGTTTACCTGGAGGTGAGTACAATATCTTCCCAGAAACATTTGTGTGCACACTAATATTTAGGTGCAGCAAACCATAAGGTTATCAATAAATATTGTAGTAGGCTTCATATCTAAATTTGACATAGCTGCACAGGTGGTATTGGCCTTAATTTCTTTCCCTATCCCATGGGTAAATCTTATTTCCAGAAATCAATTAGGAAAATATTTATTATATCTAATGTGCTTGGTTATCCTGATTAACTTTATATCAAAAATTTAAGACAAAACAGATTTTAGCCTGTGTCTCTTAGTGATTAAATATTTATCCTAGAATGCGTTAGACTTCTGGAAAGTTATTATTTTTCTTTAATATATACTTTTATTTATAAAAGTCAAACTAATAAATGTTTAGATTATATATATATATTTTTAAATAATATTTTTATATTTATTTTTTAGTTGTACGTGGACAGAAATAAATATATCTTTATTTTATTTTTATGTGGTGCTGAGGATCGAACCCAGTGCCTCATGCGTGCTAGGCGGGCATGCTACCACTGCGCCATAACCTCAGCCCCTAGATTATATATTTTTATTTTCATGATTTCATACCATTTATTTCTCTGTGATTTAAGAATGAGTTGATGATACTTCCTTCACTTTACCTAATTGAAACTTTTGTTAAATGTCTTTATTCTTATGAGTGCATTCTCTTTGTAATAGCTGTCACAGCCGCTTGAAAACTTAAGCATAATTTATGCTAATATCTAAAATGTCCTTTTTGCATGATTTGACACGGACTTCATAAAAGCATTAAGTGAATGAATAAATGGATAATACATGAGTTTATAATAAGGTTGGCAAGACATACAGAGCAAATATTGGAAATGGATACCCAGTAATTCATAAAATTAGTACTGGCGTTATTATACATTCCCATTTGCCCTTCATTCTTCAAGTTATTAAAATTTTCAGATATGAATCAGTGAATTTGTAGGTAATGGCTTGAGTTTAGGTAAATTCAGTAATGAAGACAAATTGTAGAACATGATTATCTTAATAAATTTGCGAAATGGCCTTTCTGTATGTACACATGGAGTACAATTTCAGTAGATTTCCAACTGAGATCTGGCAGGCACACTCTTTCCATAGCACATGCTTCATTCTATTTGGACCCTGGACTTTCTACCCCACAGAAAAAGATCACATATTGTTGGAACAACTTTAGTAGTATTTTGTGACCCGTGCTTTTCATGGTGTCTCACAGTATAAAAATATGATCTACCAGGCTTTAAAATAACAGTATAGGTTTAGAGACTAATCATTTGTGGAAAATTCAAAGATTCATATTTGTACAGAATTCTTGAGCAATTAAAAAAAAAAAAAAGCCTAGGTTATCTAAAAGGGAACTGTCCAGTAATTTAGAGGAACTTCTGGGTCAGTAGCTCAAGAGGAAAAATAGGCACTAAACATTTGGGTGTCATCACTACAGAGAAACCTGAAAGTATGAAAATGGGTTAGATTGTTCTTAACTGGCATGCATACACAGAAAAAGGAAACAGGGCAGAAAGAAATCCCAAAATAACACTCAATATTAAGGGCCAGGCAAAGAAAGAGAATTTCAGGAAGAAGAATGACATAGAACATAGGTGGCTGGAGAGTTGCAAGAAATATCACATGGTCCTTAATGGTACAGCAGTGTAGTTTATCTGCACTCCCAAGTACCTATCAGGAAATATAAGTGCCAAGTCCCTGGTGCTCTGCAGGAAATACAACCTTTTTGATATAACCTTAGGGGTATGTAGTTTATCCATTCTACATAATCTATCCCTAGATCACCTCAGAACAGCTGAAGTTGCAAATATAAAGCACTTTATTTCAGTCTACTCGGAATGGTTTTTATTGAAATGTCTTTGGTAACAGCTATTATGGGATGCTTTAAGATGTAGCTTTATTAAACTTTTCCTATATTTTTTGTAAAGTTGAAGTCTTCAATAAATTGTCATTTTCTGTGTGAAGACTGACACTGTGAATGTATCCTTGGCCACTGTGATGGGAATAATAATGCTATGCCTCAGTAAATTTTCTGTTCCTTTATGATATTATCTTTCATTTACCTGAACAAAATTTGATCTTTACATTGGAGGGAAGAGACAAATAAATGACCTAACTTTAGCTTAGAAAAATTTAAGGAATAGATTTTATATTTAGCCTTTATCTGGCTGCTTTTTTAACTATTCTATTCTTATTTATTATCTATTTTAAATTTTTCTCATTATGTCTTTGTAATTAAATGACATCTTCTTATATTGCATGTATTAAAGTCAACTAAATTTGAATATCCTCTGTTCTGACCCAGCATCCATTCTCCTCCACCTTGAACTATGTTTTCAGAAGTAGAACATTGTGGAAGACACGATGCCTAGCAATCCTTGTTTTCCTATATGGTTCAAGAAAATATTATTTCTCTGTTTTCTATAAACCCTTGCAATGTGTTCTGTTTCTAGTACAGGTATTGTCTAATGAAGTCATCTTCCTAATTTTCCTTAATTAAAGGAACTTTATTTTTTGTTGTACACACAAACATGCCTGTGTATATACACATGGCCATTTATTTGAACTAAGCTAATTATTTTTAATTTTATAAGGCAAAATTTTAAAAGTCAAAATAGAAAAAATAAAAATTTATTTTAATAGCCTATTTTAACTAGTCTTATTACTCTCTCAAAGTCACTTAAAGAGTAAAGTTAACTTATAGTAGGCTTTTACATTAGTTACCAATCATCTCTGCCATCTGATATTAACCCACTCATAGTTTCCCTTTTAGCCTTTACCAGTGTTGTTATGTGTGACCAAAAGCATACGGCAAAGTTATGGTATGCATTATTTCAGCACATCCTGCAGTTTGCAGCTGCAAGTTCTCATACCCCAATAGAAAAAATGAAAAGCACACAGAAAGTTCAGAATCCAATTTGGCAGAATTCTATAAAGCAGTCCAAGGGTTTCACAAACAAGTGATTGTTGATTCAAGAAAATGGCAATTTCAAAACTTTACAAAAGCTTTTTGAGGTTTGTATGTCCCTTGCTTCAAAACTCTTGGGAATAGTAACACTCTTTTTTATTCTTTTTTAAAAATTTTAGATATACATTTTAAAAATATAAATTTTTTAGATATACATGACAAGTGCAGTATATTTTGACATATTGAAGAGGGAAGCCCACATCCCCAAAGTGGGACTCCAGTCCCTGGTTCTGATGGGAATAGAGAGGAATCTACTTGGCAAATTATTTTGCATATCCATTCTAGTCTGTCTGAAAGCCATTTGAAGGAGTGATACAAGGTATTTATTTCTGTTTTAACTATTTTGAAATTCAGAACGGAAACCACTGGATTTGATCAGAAATACTGCCAGCAAACCTAATAACCTATTCTCTTACAGCAGAAGATCACTGTTGAATATGCAATAGATAACTTACACAATAGGAACAAAATATGAAGAGAGTTTATTTGGGACACTAAGAATAAGTATTCCTAAAAGCATATATGTATAAATGGAAGTTTAGAAGACAATGCTTACTGTCAGGGCAAGAAAATACTAAGAAAAATCTGAAAATAAATTAA
The DNA here is from genome assembly GCA_004024805.1 of Geosciurus inauris. NCBI lineage: Eukaryota > Metazoa > Chordata > Mammalia > Rodentia > Sciuridae > Geosciurus > Geosciurus inauris. Next base: position 47,765 of record PVHX01014696.1, read on the forward strand.
GCTCTCACTATTGCTTCATCCCTAGGTTCAATACAAACTTGACTAATAGTAGTACTCTCATGATACTGAGAAAATTGTTTTTTGTTGTTTTGTTTCAGCTGCTGCCATTCAAATAGTTCTTTGTCAAAACAGGTACAGAGATTTAGTGATCACACACAATGACAAAATCTTCACAAAAATAGTTTAGAAAAGATACTAAACAAATTACTACTTTAGCTATATGTTAAAACAAACAAGTAAATACACAAAAACTCAGGAAACTCTGAGGCTGGGAAAAAAAATCTCACTTTCAGAATTGCCATAGTATGCTATATGAATGTACACTTTTTAATGAAAAAAATTGTAAGGTTTACAAAAAATAAGAGAATATGGACATTCAAAAGAACAAAACATATGCTCAGAAACAACTTTTACATAATTGATATGTTAATTATATTGATTTAGCTATTCTAAGATTTATACATTATCAAAATATATTTTGTGTTTTATAAATACATATGTAATGTAAACAATTTTGTTTGTCAGTTCAAATAAATTAATACATTTTAAAAAATTAAAAATAAAATGGCTATCTTAAATATGCTAAAAGAAAACCTGAACAAAAATTTGCAGAAAATCAGGCATGTTTTATATGAACAAAATAAAAATATCAATAAAGTAATATAACTTATAAAAGGGAAACTAATCAGAAATTTTGGAGCTGTAAGTACAATAAGTAGGCAAAAGGACAAATAAGTGAACTTGAAGATGAGACAAATGAATTAACCAACTCTGAGAGTGAAGAAGTAAAAAAAGGAAAGAGGATAGAGCATCAGTGTACGGTAGGACACCACCAATTGGACCATTAATATGTATTAATGGAGGCCCACAGGAGAAAAAAGAAGGTACAAAAGGGAAGGAAAGAATTTTTGAAGAAATGATGGCTGAAAAACTTTCAGATCTGGTGAAACTATAATATGGAACTACAATAACAATAATTCAGTGAGCTCCAAAGAGGATAAACTCAAAAGGACCACCAAGTTTATTACCAAACATAAATGCAACATGAGAAATTCAACTTATCATATAGAAGGGAGCCTGTTACAATTTTGACCTGGAATGTGCTCCAAAGGCTCATATTATTGAAGGTTTGGTTTTCCAGTGCAGCAATATTCAGAGGCAGAGCTCTTGGGAAATGATGGGATTAATTGGACTCTGACCTCACGAATAGATAAACTGAGAGACAGTAGAAATTAGGGAGGTGGAATCTAGTTGGAGGGAGTGGATGCCCTGGGAAATATCCTGAACTTTGGCACATTTCTCTCTTTCTGTTTTTGGTTCCTGATCATCATGAAGTAAGCAGCTTTGCTCCACCTTGCCTTTCTGCCATGATATTTTACCTCATGTCCAAAACCAAGAAGCTGGCCAAATGTGGACTAAAACCTCTGAAACCATGGTCCAAAATGAGCCTTTCCTCTTCTAAGTTGATTTTCTAAGTATTTTGTCACAATGATAAAGAACTAACACAAATGATCGATAAGATTAACAGCCATTTCTCATCATAACTGGAGGCCAGAATACAATATGACATAGGTAAAGTACTGTGAAAGAAAAAATATATATATATATCTAACAAAATGTCTCATCTGGTAATCCTTCAAGAGTGA
>PVHX01014697.1:0-49423 GCA_004024805.1 Geosciurus inauris
CTCATTTTCTGTAAACATAGGTTGAACACATATACACTGGGCAAGTAATGCGTGCTGGGATAAATAAGTTAGTTCAGACATAGTTCTGAGTATTAAGGGCAGAGACATAAGAATGAGTTTGACATATGCTTAGAAAGGCAAGAAGAGCTGAGTGATTGAGTGGATGGTAAGGAACAGTGAGGCACTGATGAGTCTCACATTTCTAGACCGTTTGGATAGATGTTTGTGCAGGTTTGAGGAGTGGAGATGATTTTAATTTAAAACACAGAAGGTTTGAGATCTCTATTGTGCATCCAAGAGGAGATATTAGTATGTATTTGGTTTTATGAATCTTGAATTCATATGTGAAGATGAGACTTGGTGTTAGGAATAATTAGCATAAGAATTAAAATAAGGACGCAGAAGAGATTCAATTTCCTGGACAGAAAGGACAAAAATCTCACTGAGGTTTGTGTTGTTCACAGTTCCCATTACAAAGCTGGAAATGTGGATGCTCCAGAAATATTTGCTGAACAGTTGACTGAATAGATAGATGCTCTTTTCCAAATAAAATTTGATCTTAAACCCTGCACAATAGAATTCAGGGAAGTTAGATCTATAACTAAAGCATGGAATTGCATGACCTACTTAAAGGCAGCTGGATAATATTCTCATCTAAGGCAGAGAGAGCATTGTACATTGAAAAAATAAAAACCCTTTATTTATTTATTTTTAAGTTATTCTCTATTCATGGGTTGCTGGGGGAGAGAAAGAAGGCCACATGTAGCCTGGGTCGCAGAAATGGCCATGGGTTGCTGGGGGAGAGAAAGAAGGCCACATGTAGCCTGGGTCGCAGAAATGGCCAGACCACTATGATGTCTACCATTTAGTGATGCCTTGATTTGGCCGTAACTGGGTAAAAATCTTTCCACATAAACAGATGTCTTCACCAACAGACAAATTTAGAAACCTATGTGGTTTTAAGAAAAGAGAGGCTATTTGTCTAGTAGGAAAAAGGTGACTGCTTAGCATCATTCTTAAAGATATATTTATTTTTTAAACCCAGGTAACAAATCTCAGCTCTTCTAAGACTTCCCACATCTTATCACTTGAAATGAATTCCCTCCCACCATTTACTCTCATGTTCTTTGTCCTGGGAGCTGCTTTGATATATAGCAAAGAGCATGGGTTTTGGAGGTGGCTAGTCATAGGTCTTATTTTAGCATTGGAAGTCTCTAAACTTGAATCTCACTCTCCTTATCTGTAAACTACCTGTCAGGATTAGTGTTGGTGGTATTTGCTTCTTTTCCCTCTTCTAAGTTCCCAACCTTGAGGCAGACACAGGATATCAATGAATATAAAATACTATATAAATTATGGAGAAACAATTAGTTTCTCCATAATTTATCAATTAGTTAAGTCCCTTCTTTTTCTGTAGGAGATTGGTGTATAATTTTCCTCTCGTGGGGTAAAGGAGAAATGAAAAAAAATATTACCTTATAAGAATACCTACCTTTAAATTTATTTATCTGAAAAGCCAGGAAATACCATTTTAAGGGCTGGATAGTATAGGAAAGGGACAGGCAGGGCAGAGTTTCTTTCTCTCCTTCGTTCTATTGATAGCACTAAGTACAGTGCTGTAATATAATAGGTTATCATTTGATGTCTGCTGAACTGAATTAGAAGCAAATCACACTTGCTTTATTATCATTAGATGTTGGACTTCCCATTTCTTTCTGAAATTATTGTACCTCCTCTCCACATGATCTTTAGATATTTAGATCCTTAGTATTATTTTCTAACTTCAAATCACTTATTTTGAAGGGCAAATAGACATTTAAGAAAGTACAAAAATCATAAGTACACTGCTTGGTGAGTTATAACAAATTGACCACATTTGTGTATCTATCACCAGATGAAGCAATAAAACCTTGTCAGAATCCTAGAATAAAGTCTAAGTTCCTTTCCAGAGGTAACTGTTAGCTTCATTGCTAACACATATCAATTTTTCCTTTTTTTGAAATGTGAGTGGGGTCTTATTCTCCTCTGCCTCATGAACATGGATGCATCTATATTGTTTTTGTAGAAATAATGTGTTTAGTTTTCTTTGCTGTATCATTCTCCATTGTGGGAATGTACCATCATAAATTTACCCATTCCACTGTTGATGGACATTTGGATTGTTTCCAGTGTTTTGTTATTATAAATAAGATCCTTATACTTCTTTTTGTATTTTTCTCTTGGATATATAAGTAGGAGTAAGATTGCTGGGTCACAGGGTAAGTGCATGTTTAGCTTTAGTAGATTATGCAAGACAATTTTTCAAAGTGATTGTACTAAATTGCATTTCTATCAGCATTGTAAGAAAATTAAGTTGTATTCCATCCTTATCAACACTAGGTAATCTGTCTTTTTAATATTAGCTGCTCTGCTGAGTGTGCAGTGATATCTCATCTTGTTATAACTTTTCATTTACTTGATGATTAATAAAAAGTGAGAGCAAATATTCATATAGGTTTTGTTATAGTTTGGATATGAAGTTTTCCCCCAAAGCTCTTGTGTTACTGCAGGAATGTTTGGAGGTAAAATGATTGGATTCTGAGAACTGTAACCTAATCAGTCCATCCTAGTTTAAGTGGATTGGGTAGTAACTGTAGGCAAGTGGGGCATGGCTGGAGGATCTGGGTCTCTGGTGTGTGTCCTAGCAGGGTTCGTCTTTCCTGTGGCTCCTTGCCCCTTCCCCTCTCTCAGCTTCCTGGTGCCATATCCTGAGCAGCTTTCCTTGGCTACACCCTTTTGCCATGATTTGCTCTCTGCCCTGGGTCCCTGAGCAATGGACTTGGATGACCATGGATTAAACCTCTGGAACTGTGAGCCAAAATAAACTTTCCCTTCTCTAAGTTGTTCTTGTTGGATGTTTTGGTCACAGCAATGAAAAGGTGACAAACATAAGCTTATATGGCCTTTTAGCATTCTATCTGAAACTCTTGTTTATAACTTTTTTTTTAAAGTTGTGTGTCTTTTTCATACTAATTTGTGGTCCAAATTGTAACTCAATCTCTTAGTTAATGATTAATGCTTTTTAGCATGTGTCCTACTTTAGTAAATTGGGTCTACCTCAGGTCATTAAGACGTACTACTATGTTATTTTCTGAGAGCTTTCCCTCTTTTCACATGTATATTTACATTCCATCTAGGACTAATTTGTGTGTGTGTGTGTGTTGTGTGCATGTGCATACATGCATATGGTATGAGAGGGTCCAGACTGATGTTTTGATATGAATACCTAGTTTATAAAGACTCTCTAATAAGGAAAAAAATTTTAAACTTCCCCTTGCTCAGTAGTCCTTTCATTGTCCTAGATCAAGGATCTATATATACAGATTTTTCTTCTGGACTTTATATTTAGTTAATTGGTCTGTTCTTGCATTAACATCATAATGTCATAACAGCCATAGATTCATGATGTCTTCATATCATGTAGTCTAAGTCCTCCTTTTCTGAATGTTGTCTTGACTATTCTTGCCCTATTCTATTCTGCATTTCAACATAGATTTTGGAATTATCTTGTGAATTTCTGCAAAAATTCCTGTTGGGGGATTTTAAAATAAACTTTGAATTTTTAATTTTTTTTTTACTGAAAATTTACAAAGAGAACACAAAGAGTTCTCATATACTCCCTCATTCAGTTCCTAATATTGTTAACATCTTATGTTACTGTGGTGCATTTATCAAAACTAAGTAGTTGACATTGATATATTACTATTAACTAAACTCCAGACTTTATTTGGGTTTCACAAGTGTTTCCATTAATGTCCTCCTTCTTTCCCAGGTTCAGTTCAGCATACCACATTGCATTTAGTTGTCATGTCTCTCATCTACTCTGGTCTCTGACAGTTTCTCATCTGTCTTTGTTTTTCATTATGATTTTGGAAGTCTTAAGAAGTGCTGGCTGGTTATCCTGGAGAATGTCCCTAGCCTGAGGTTTTCTGTTCTTTTCCTTGTGATGTTCCTGGAGTTATAGGGTTTTGGAAAGAATATAACAGAGTTGAAGTATTCTTCTTATCACATGGTACCAGGGAGTGCAATATTCACATGACATTGGTGGTAATGTTAAGCTTCATTACTTAGTTGAAGTAGTATTTACCAGATTTCTCCATTGTGAAGCTATTTCTCTCTATCAGGCTATTTACTAGAAGAGGGCCATAAAATCTGTCCCTCCTGGGTGGAGGAGGGTCAGGTATTAAATCCTACCTCCTGTTGGATGTAATATCTTCACATATTTGAATTTCTGTGAGGAAGAATTGTCTCATTCATTCATTCACATCAGTAAGGACTCATGCATATTTATACTTTGCATTATGTTTCACTACTAGTTTGTTTGTTTGTTTTGCAGAAACTGTTCCAGCCTGGAGGAACTGTTCCAGTTCCTCCATAGAGGAACTTTTTAGTTTGCCTCCTGTGTCTCTTTGACAGGTACTCATACTTTTGCTTTGGAGCATCTCTTTACTTTTTGGCATTGCTAAGATGCTCTACATTCATCCTATATATTCCCTTCCCCAGTCATAGGATCAGTCATTTCTCTACTGAGCAATTGTTCCTTTTATTGGAAAATATGTTTGGAAACCAAGGGCTAGGTACTGGGCATGCTCATTGTTACTGGGGTATTGTTGCTTCTAGACCGTTTCAGTGGACGGTGCTGGTCTATGTATATCCTACACACCCACAGACATAACTATGTGTGTTTATATGGTGTGTATGTGTGTGTGTGTGTGTATGAATACTAACCCAGGAATACACACATAATTGTTTCTATATCTATTCATGTATATGTATTTATTATATGTATTAAGCTAAACATGAGTTTATATTGATATCTCTAGCTCTAATCCAGCAGTACCAGATTTATTCTCTTTCCTTTCTAATTGATAGCTCTTGTTTTTGACAGTGAGAAACTTGGTACTCACCATGGATTATTTATTTATTTATTTATTCATTCATTCAACCCTTGTAAACAAGTAAAAGCAGTTTTTGGAAAAATTAATCCGTATTTCCTTGAGAAAGGAATTGGTTTATACATAATTCCTTTTGTTGATAGCCTTTTATAATTTTTAGTCAAACATCATTTTTTCAAAGTTATACCAGTGAGTTTTTTTAATTTACACATGTTAAAATTTGCTCTTTGAAATGTACAGTCCTTTAACTGTATAAGGCCATGTGTCTGTCACCCCAGAACAGTCCCTGCCCCTTTTTAGTTGCACTGTGAGTCCCTTTGTAGTCAATCATTCCTATCAGTCCTCACCCCTGCAACCACTAATGTTTTCCTTGTAGTTTTGTCTTCATCAAAATGCTATCTAAATGACACAACACAGCATATAATCTCATTTTGCTTTTAAGATTCACATTTATCATTGCATGAATCAATAGAGTGTACCTTTCCATAGCTGAATAGTATTTCATTGAAAGGATGTTCCAGTTTTTAATCCATTTTCTTGTTAAAGGACCTCTTAGCTGCTTGAAGATATTAGTGATTAGGAATAAAGCTCCTAGAAACATTCACACAGGCTTTTGTGGAGACATAGTTTTCAAGTTACTTTGGTAAGTACCTAAGAGTGCTGTAACTAAGTGGTATCTTATCAAAGTTACTTTGGTAAATACCTAAGAGTGCTGTAACTAGTGGTATCTAGTTGTTTCTTCAGTTTACTTTATTAGAATTGCCAAACTGCCTTTCAAAGTTGACCATGCCATTATGCATTCTTAACAGCATTGAATGAAAATTCCTATAGATCTGCATCTTTACCAGCATTTGTTGTTGTTCAGTTTTTTTTTTTTTTGAACTGAAATTTTTCTGAAAAGCAAAGGTTGATTTCTCCCAGTTGTTTTATTTTGGGTTCCTCTAATGACAAAGTGTTGAACACATGTTAATATTTTTGCTTGAAAACTATGTACCTTTTTTAGTGAAATGTCTGTACAGATCTTTTGCCCATTTTAAAATTGAGATCCAATTTTTTATTTTCCTAAATTTTAAGAGGTCTTTATATATGGACTCAAGATCTTTATCAGACTGCTGATCTGAATATAATTTCTTCCCACCTGTGGCTTAACAGTCTTTCACAGTGTAAAGTTTTAAATGTTGATAAAGTTCTACTTAGGTTTATTCATTTGTAGCTTGTACCTTTGATATTTTGTTGACAAGATCATCATCTAAATAAATGCAGCTTTGTCTTCTATTTTCTTCTACAGGTTTAAAGTGTTATGTTTTACATAAGCTGTATGATTCATTTTGATTTAATTCTTGTGTAAGGTAGGATTTACATGTCTGGGTTCTTTTTTGTTAATTGACACTTGGGTTTTGAGCATCATTTGTTGAAAAGACTATCTTTTCTCAATTAAATTGCATTAGCCTCCTTATCAAATAGCGGTTTGTGTGGCTCCTTGTTTTATTTGATTGAATTTTGACTGGGAATGCATGAAATCTATAGATTACTCTTTGACAGAACTGATATCCTAATAATATTGCACCTTCAAATCTATGAATATTATCTTTACATTTATTTAGATCTTCAATTATCTCAATTTTTTGTGTAGTGGTTTTGGCATCTTGTGTTAGTTTTATTCATGGATAGTTGGTGATTTTTGATGTTATAGTGAATGATCTTTCTTAAATTTCATTTACTAACAGCTTGCTGCTTATATATCAACATGAAAGTGATTTTTAAAAATGTTGATTTTTCTATCTAGCAACTTGCTTAATTAATTTTGCATATTTTATTGCTGGTAGTTTGTAGCATTCCTCTGTAGGTTTAATTCTTTCATTCTAATCTTTAGCCTGTTATTTATTCATATATTTATTTGGTCTTATTGCATTGAAAGGAACCCCCAGTACAATTATGAACAGCAAGCATCATTGTCTCAAAAGGAACTTTTTAAATATTGAAAGACTTGAAAGATTTGATACAATGTTTGTTATGGATCTTTAAAAAGATAAATTTTATCAGGTTAAAAAATTCCCATCTAGTCCAAGTTTGTTAAGAGTTTCAACTCAAAATAAATATTGAATTTTTTCATCTGCTTTTCCTGCATTTTTGAGGGAAATCATGTAATTGTTACATTTCACTTTGTGAATGTGGTAATTTCTGTTAGTTTGTTTTTGAATGTTAAATTAACATGTATTCCTGGGAGAAACTCCTTTTGATTGTATTGTGTTATATTTTAAATTTATTCCTAGATTAGATATGATAATATTTAGACTAAAATTGAATATTTAGTTAAGGATTTCTACATGTCCTTTCATGAGGAATATAGGTCTGTATTTTCCTTTTCTACAATATCTTTGTCATGGGTCTGAGGTTTGTTCTGTCTTCATAAAGTGAGAAAGGAAACATTTCTTTCTTTTTTATTTCCTGTAAAATTTCAGTAAGATGGGAATCATTTCCTCTTTAATTAAAAAATATATTTTTTGGTACCCAGGATTGAACCAGGAGTGCTTAAACCACTGAGCTACATCCTCAGCCATTTTTATTTTTTATTTTAAGAGAATCTCACTAAGTTTCTTAGGGATTCTCTAAGTTGCTGAGGCTGGCTTTTGTGATCCTCCTGCCTCAGCCTCCCAAGTTGCTAGAATCACAGGTGTGCGACACCTTGTCTGACTACCTCTTTAATTTTTAAATGTAATTTACAGTAAAGTCATCTAGACCTGAAGGTATAGTCTTTGTGTGTGTGTGTGTGTGTGTGTGTGTGTGTAAGACACAGAGAGAGAGAGAGAATTTTAATTAAATATTCCACTTATAGGCACATTTCTATTTTTAAAATAATTATCACATGAATTGGCAGAAAGTTATAATCTTTTTAATTTCTGTAGAATCTATAGTAAGGTTTACATTTTCATTTTAATATAGCAGTATATTGTGACTTCTCTTTTTTCTTATATTGTTTTACTAGCTCTTTATGAGTTTTATTAGTCTTGAATAAATCAGTTTTGGGCTTTATTGATTCTATTATGTTTATTTTATATTTTATAATATTTGCTTTTATATTATTTTCTCATTTTTAAATTAATTTTTTTTTAATTCTTAAAATAGGTTCATGAGCCATTATTTTTAGTCTTCCCCGCTAATACACTTATTCAAAACTGTAAGTTTTCCACTAGCACTACATTAGTAATATCCTACAAATTTTGAGACATGGTTCTGTTCTTATATAGTTAAAATATTTTCTAATTTCTATTATTTATTTTTGAACCACAGGATATTTTTTGGAAATAAACTGCATACTTTCTTATCATTTGATTTTTGTTTTGATTCTTTTTAGTTACATATAACATTAGGATATATTTTGACATAATCACAAATGAATGGAATATAATTTGCTCTAATTCAGTCCCCAGTACTTTCCCCCTCCCTTTTCTGTCCTCTTGCCCTCCTTGCTTGACTCTACTGATATTTCTATAATTTATTTATTTATTTATTTATTTATTTTAGTTAGTGTCTTGTGTCTTGTAGATATACTTGATATTGAGATTCACTATGGTAGATTCACATATGCACATAGGAAAGTTCAGTCATATTTTATCTGTTGTTCTTCCCCTACCCTTTCTCTCCTTCTTCTGCCTCAATCTCCTTAATCTACTCTCCTGATCTTTCCTGTTTTGATGGAATTATCTCTTACTTTCTCTTCTCTCTGCCTCTTCCCCTTTGGATTGACTTCTGCATATTTGACCTTGAACTTTTTGGGACTGGCTTATTTCACTTAGCCTGATAGTCTCCAGTTCCATCCATTTATCAACAAATACCATCATTCATTCTTCTTTATGGCTGAGTGATACTCTATTGTTTTTTGCCACATTTTCTTTATCCATTCATGCAAAGGCATCTAGGTTGGTTCTATAGCTTGGCTATTGTGAATTGTGCTGCTATAAACATTGATTTGGCTGTATCACTATAGTATGCTGATTTTAAATCTTTTGGATATATACCAAGCAGTGAGATAGCTGGGTGATACGGTGGTTCTATCTTTAGTTTTTTGAGGACTCTCCATACTGCTTTCCAGAGTGATTGTAGTAATTTGCAGTCCCACCAATAATATATGAGTGTACCTTTTCCCCCACATCTTCTCCAGCATTTATTTGTATTCTTGATAATGGCCATTCTGATTATAGTGAGATGAAATCTCAATGTAGGGAAATGATTTGCATTTCCCTAATTGCTAGAGATGTTGAAGATTTTTCCATATATTTGTTGACCATTTGTATTTCTTCTTTTGAGAAGTGTCTATTTAGTTTCTTTGCTCATTTATTGATTGAATTATTTGTTTTTTTGGTGCTGGTTTTTGAGTTCTTTGTATATTCATGATATTATGCCATATCTGAGGAGCATGTGGCAAAGATCTCCCATTCTGTAGGCTCTTTTCATGCTCTTGTTTCTTTTACTCTGAAGAAGCTTTTTAATTTGATGCCATCCAACTTATTACTTTTTTAATTTTATTTCTTGTGCTTTATGAGAAGAAGTCAGTTCTTGTGCTGACATGCTGAAGTGTTGGGCCTACATTTTCTTCTGGCAGGTGCAGTGTTTCTAGTCTAATTCCTAGGTCTTTGATCCACTTTGAGTTGACTTTTGTGCAGGGTGAGAGATTTTTAAAGTAATCTTTTTGGTATGATTTCTAAATTATTTCACTACATTATAGCAAACTGCCTGTTTGCAAACTTTTTGTTTTATTTTGGAGTACTGAGTATTGAACCAAGGCCTCATGTATGTGAGGCAACTGCTTTATTATTGAACTACACTCAAGGTCTTACTAAGGCTGACCTAGAACTTGTGAACCTTCTGCCTCAGCCACCTGAGTAGCTGAGATTACAGATATGTGTCACCATGCTCAATGCTGTTTTCAAACTTTTGAAATTTATTAAGCTTTTCTTTTTGTCTTAGTATATGATTGATTTTGCTATATTGTTACATATGCTCTTGAAAAAATGTGTATTCTGTCATTAGGTACAGTATTTTATAAAAGTTCAGACAAGTTTATTATTTTTATTACTCAAATCTATATGTTTAATAAGCTTTTATCTATTTGTTTCATCTATTTCTGAGAGCAATGTGTTAAGATCTATCATGTTGACTTTGCATTCGTCTATTTCTCCTTTTAATTCTGTCATTTGTTTTATATAGTTTAGAGGTATGTTACTGAGTGTATACAAACTGGAATTAATACATCTTCCTGGCACATTGAACTATTCCTTACAATGACTAATCTCTTCTAATACTTCCCTCTCTGAAATCTACTTTATTTCATTTTAACATGGGTATACTATCTTATGTTTCATAAGGGGTATGTTATTTATGCCTATATTCTATTTTATATTTATCTAGCTAGATATATCATTCAAAATTTCAGTATTTTAATGATCTCAAAACAACATAAGGTTTATTTTTTCAAACTAAGTGTTTTACTATTGCATTTAATTGGAGTAGTCTATTTTCAATAATAATTTACAGATATATTTGCATTTAAATTTATGATTTGTTTTCTTTTTGCTTTTATGTTCCTTTGTTTAAAATCTTTTCTTACCTTCTTTCAGATTAAATATTTTGTATTATTTCATTTGTTCTGTCTTTTGATTTGTTAGTTGTATATGGCTTTCTTTCTTTTAGTAATCACTGAAACAATACACTTTAACATAATTTCTAACATACTTTTCTAACATACTATGTGCTTTTACCATTTTCCAGATAACAAAAGGACCTCAGTATCCTGGAATACCCATATGTCTTTTATATTCCTTGCCTCCCCCACCTCTTTCACCCCAAGGTATTTTTTACCCTTTTGTATCTTGTGCTCCAGTCTGAGTGTTTGACCTTTAGTTTACTAATCATTTCTTCAAAATCACTAAAAATTTTTATTAGTGCATTTTACTTTTACAGAATAATGTGTTTCATTGTGGCAGATGCACATTTGCTTAGGATATTGATCTAACCCCCCCCCCCCATTGCCATCCCTTACTAATCATTTTCTTGTCGTTTTTTCTTCTGTCAAAATATCTATTACACTTTTAATTTTAGCTAGTGCATTTCTCAGTTCTAGGATTTCTATTTAATTCTTCTTTTTAGATAAAATTTTCCATTTCTTCATCTACTTTTTTTAGCACAATAGGAGACATTTGAAGTGCATGTCTGATAAATTAATACTGATTTCTTCTATGGTTCTCTTTCTGTATTTTTATCTTTGTTTCCGTTACATGGTCTTGTTTTCTGGTTTGCCTGGTAGTATTTATTTAACTATAGGACATCAGGTCTGAATAAATGTAGAAAGAGGCTGAAGCTCTGAGTGGTGCTTTGTGTATCCATGGTGAATTTACTTTTGCATCTGTCAGGCAGCCAAGATATGGGCCCCTTGGTTTAACTCCCTCTGAGACTGAGCTAATTCCAATCTGAGATTCTGTCTTTGTGAGGGCTGATTTTTGGTTTTTCTTTGTTCTTAAGGTAGAGGCCTTTTGTGGTCTGAACCAAAGGCCTGGGTAGTTTAATATGGATTTTTCTTTTGAACACCAAATTTTGTCCCTTGGTCTTGTAAAACTGTTTGAGAGTTATTACTCAGCTTCTCAGCCTCTTAGCTGCTATTTCCCCTCAGCTTCCCCACATTTCAGCAGCCATTGAAGTGGCCACAAATGACTTAAGGGGAAGGCAGTACCAAATGTTGGAGTCATCCCTTTGAGTTTTCCTTCTCTTTGAAATCTTGGCCCCTTTGTTCTCATAGGTTCGGAAATTCTCTAATGCCTCCAAAGGGGCAGGGGGAATATATGTATACACACTTAGTTTTCCTTTTTTAGACTTAGGAAGATAGGTCTACCACACTTTAGCTTTTGTTATGGAATAAAATTATTAATCTGTATGACTTGATAATGATGTTGCATTGCCTATGTCAAAAATGAGCACAATGGGAATAATCCTAAGATTATTGTGAGAATCAAACTAGATCTTATATGAAGAAGCATTGGGCAAACTACAACAACATACATACAACAAACATAGGGTATTATTGTTAATAATACATATGTACAACAAATGTAGGGTACTATTATCCTAATACAGAACATGTTCCTTCTGAAATCTAAAGCAATATGAGACAGACATATTTGGTAATTTCTTGCTTTTTAAAATATGAATCATCTAAAAGGCCTGGGTCAATCTAGTGAATGTTCAACTCAGTGTGGAAATTGCAGTGGTTCCAAAATATGGAGTCTTATATCTGGTAAAACTGAAAGGTGTGTTTTTCTAAGGCAACCCAGAGGTAGAACCATCACTTAAGAGAAAATAAGACAGTGTTTGTCATCAGATCTCATCAGTGAGGAGAGTGAACAATAGGTTACCAGATGAATAATAATTATGAATAATAATCTGGTAACAATAGGTTACCAAATGTGTCACAGCATAGATGATGGGTAGTGAGAGGATTCCAGAGTTTAGCTTGGACATTTAATGAGGCATAGCTTTGGGAATAAAACAAACTGTCTGGGATATAATTTATAAACTGATAATTTTTCAAGAGTGTCAAGTATTGCAAGTCTTCAAAGTATCTAATGGGATTTTCTCTCTTCTACTATTTTTCCTATCCCCAAATTAGAGTTTGGGGTATATGCCAGCAGTCTTATACTTTATCTAAACACACTGAATATTATTATGCATATGAACACATGTTGACTGTTCCATAACTCTCTGGAGGCTAGCGGTGGGCTGCAGGAAAGATGTGAGTACACAAAGGAGGCGGTGTGAAAATGAACAGAAGGAAAATATGCCAGTGTTGAAGTGGTCTATCAGTCATAATTCAATTTAAAAATATCAACACCATGTACTTTCTCCTTAGTCCTGAAAACATTATTTTCATTATTACAGTTAGTATTATTGTTTTAAGTTATTGCTTTTGAATCCATAGGGTCTACCGATGGAGGTGGAACGCTCTTCTGATAGATGTCTGTCTTTGATGAATGCCACCAACATATCTCTTTCTCTCATGCCTTTCCATCAGGTTCTTGCTCAGGAATGGTGCAAGGCCATGACGTGTTCACCCTGTCATCCCTTCCTGTCCAGTCTTGCTCAGGGGCTCTATTGTTAGCAGCCCTTCACTTTCCCTTTCTTCCCTACTCCTCATTTTCCCTGTGCACTTGAGCTCTTCAGTACTTCAGATGTTATCCAAGGGAGAAAAGGAGTCAGTACACCTTTTATGCCAAGCACTCTATCTTGGCATATGGTATCTGCCAAGATGGATATTTTTCCTAAAGGGAAAGGATATTTCCAAATAAATCTCACCTATTTTTAAGACAGGTCTTATAAATAACTGCAATAACCATTATATATTTGCATAGACAGAATTAATATATGTTCTCCTATAAAGTGTTACAGGAAGGGCTTGGATTTATTATTCATAGACATAAAGGCCTCCTCCAATGATCAAAAAAAGAGCTATCAACAGTAATATAAAAAACAAGAAGGTGATTTAGAGTAAGCATGGTAGGTGAGTCCTAGTATTAGTACATTATTTGTCATAAAAGGGAGAAAATAGATGCTTTTTATTTTTATAAATCAAGGAATAGAGAGAAAATCATTTTATGTAAAGTAATAATAGAACTCTTGTAGAAGAATTAGAACTGGAAACAACAGAGCAGTTATCTTGGAAAGGGGACTGAATTGAGGCCATTCTCTATACTGACTTTTTTTCACTTAACATGTCAATATTTTATTTATAATCAAGAATTTTAAAAATAAGTGTGTGTATTAGACAAATGGACATAAGATAAAGGTAGGAAATATTAACAACAGAAATTAAATATTTTTTAAAAAACTCAAATACTAAAGACTTGAAAATAAATATATTCATAATTTTGCAGTTTAAGAGGATCAACACCAAATTTACTCTTTAGAAATGACAACTATACGATTGCATAGGAAAGCTGAGTTTTGAAGTCCTTGGTTCTTTTATAGTGTACCTATCTATTCATCTATCCGTGAGCATTTGGATCATTTTCAGTTTTTTGCTATCATAAATATTACCCTATTATAAATATTTATTAACCCTATTACAAATATTATTGATCCTGGTAGATATTATTTATATTTATCATCACTCCTTTTTATAGATGAATATTTCTGGCCGGTATGATTTCAATTCTGCTTGGATGATGTTGTTTAACATTTTTGTCAGGGTCTGCTAGTCATCAGATCCTTTCTTCCAGCTTTTCTGTATCTGAAAATGTGTTGTTTTTTGGTGTGTGTGTGTGTGTGTGTGTGTGTGTGTGTGTGTGGTGCTGGGGATTAAACCCAGGGCCTTGTGCATGCAAAGCAAACACTCTACCAACTGAGCTGTATCCCCGGCCCCTAAAGGTTGATTTTGAAAGTTATTTTCATAATGCATACAATGCTATATTGATAGCTATTTGTTTCCATCATTGTAAGGATGTTTCTTTGTTCTTGCATTGTTTCCAGGGAATCTTTTGGATTCCTCATCCAGGTTTCTCTATCCTTGTGTCTTTTACTCCTCTAGCCACTTCCAAGGTGTTTTCTTTATCCCTGGTTTTGAGCAATTTGATTCAAATGTACTCTACAGTAGTTTTCTTTATGTATACTTTCATACTCCTATAAATATTCTTGAACCTTGCTCAAGAAATTTTTTTTAGGATTCATTCAGCTTCTCGAATTCATAGGTTTACAGTTATCATCAAACTTGGAAAATACTTTGCAATTATTTTTTCAAATATTTTTGAAATCTACTTTCCTATTCCTGAAAATCTCCTTTATTTTTACTTGGCTGCTTTAAAATTTCCCAGGAAACTTGATACTCTCCTCATTTTGAAACAAATTCTAGTTTCTCTTTGTTTCATTTTGGACAGTTTCTATTACTATAGTGTTCACTAACTCTTATTCTGCACTGTCTAAATTCTCAGTCCTTCCACTCCATGTATTATTCATCTCAGACATAATAGTTTTCATCTTTAAAAGTTTGATTTGTGACTTTTAAATTTTAAATTTGTGACTTTTTCTATGTCTCAAGCTAACTTTCAAACATAAGGAGAGGTTAATATTTTTATTTATTTTTTTAACTTTCTTTTTAAAATTTATTCTTTTTCATTACATATGACAGCAAAATATATTTTTACATCATACATACATGGAGTATAACTTTCCATTGGTGTGTTTGTACATGATATGGAGTTACACTGGTCATGTATTGATATATGAACATAGGAAAGTTATGTCTGATTCATTCTACTGTCTTTTCTTATTTCCATCCCTCTTCCCCCCACACTCCCCCACCTGCCACTGCACCTATTGTGAGTCAGCATCTGTGTATCAGAAAGAACATTCAGCCTTTGGTTGTTTTGGATTGGCTTACTTCATTTAGCATGATAGTCTCCAGTTCCATCCGTACCACCAAATGCCAGAATTCCATTCTTCTTTGTGGCTGAGTAATATTCCATTGTGTATATACCACATTTTCTTTATCCATTCATCTATTGAAGGGCACTTAGGTTGGTTCCATAGCTCAGCTATTGTGAATTGAACTGCTATAAACATTGATGTGGCTATGTCACTGCAGTACGTTGATTTTACGTCATTTGGATATATGCTGAGGAATAGGATAACTGGGTGAAATGGTAGTTCCATTCCAAGTTTTCTGAGGAATCTCCATATTGCTTTCCAGAGTTGTTTTACCAATTTGCAGCTCCCACCAGCAATGTATAAGTGTACCCTTTCTCCCACATTCTCACCAACATTTATTATTACTTTTAGTCTTGATAATTGCCATTCTGACTGGAGTGAGATAAAATCTCAGTGTAGTTTTAATTTGCATTTCTCTAATTCCTAGTGATGTTGAACATTTTTTCCCATATATTTGTTAACTGATCATATTTCTTCTTCTGTGAATTATCTATTCAGTTCCTTTGCTCATTTATTAATTATTTGTGTTTTTTAGTGTTAAGTTTTTTAAGTTCTTTATATATCCTGGAGATTAATGCTCTATCTGAGGTGTAGGTGGCAAAGATTTTCTCCCATTCTGTAGGCTCTCTCTTCATGTTATTATTTCCTTTATTGTGAAGAAGCTTTTTAGTTTGATAGCATCCCATTAATTGATTCTTGATTTTACCTCTTGCACTTTAGGGGTCTTGTGGAGGAATTTGGTTCCTAAGCTGACATGATGGAAATTTCGGCCTACTTTTTATTCTAAAGTAGACAGGGTAGACAGGGTCTCTGGTCTAATGCATAGGTCCTTGATCTACTTTGAGTTGAGTTTTGTGCAAGGTGAGAGATAGGGATCTAATTTTATTTTGTTACATGTAGATTTCCAATTTTTCCAGCACCATTTGTTGAAGCTATCTTTTCTCCAATGTGTTTATGGCTCCTTTGTCTAGTTTGATATAATTGTATTTTCTGTGTCTTTTATTCTGTACCATTGGTCTTCATGTCTGTTTTGGTGCCAATACCATGCCATATTTGTTACTACAGTTCTGTAGTATAATTTAAGGTCTGGTATTGTGATACCTCCTGCTTCACTTTTCTCATTGAGGATTGCTTTGAGTATTCTAGGTCTCTTATTTTTCCAAATGAAAATCATGACTGCTTTTTCTATTTCTATGAAGAATGTCACAGGAATCTTAATAGGAATTGCATTAAATCTGTATAATGCATTTGATAGTATGGCCATTTTGACAATATTGATTCTGCTTATCCAAGAACATGGGAGATCTTTCCATCTTCTAAGGCCTTCTTCAATTTCTTTTTTTATACTTCTATAGTTTTCATTTTAGAGGTCTTTCCCTCTTTTGTTAGATTAATTCCCAAATAATTTTTTGAGGCTGTTGTGAATGGGATAGTTTTCCTAATTTCTCTTTCAGTTGATTCATCACTAATGTATAGAAACACAATTGATTTATGGGTGTTGATTTTGTATCCTAATACTTTGCTGAATTAATTTATGAGTTATAGAAGTTTTCTGGTGGAGTTTTTTGGGTCTTCTAAATATAGAATCATGTCGTCAGCAAATAGTGATAGTTTGAATTCTTCTTTTTCTATTTGTATCCCTTTAATTTCTTTCTTCTAATTGCTCTGGCTAGAATTTCTAGGACTATGTTGAATAAACATGGTGAAAGCAGGCATCCCTGTTTTGTTCTAGGTTTTAGAGGGAATGCTTTAATTCTTTTTCCAATTAGAATGATGTTGGCCTTGGGTTTACTGTATATAGCTTTTATGATGTTTAGGTAAAACATATGGAAAGTTTTAATAGATGATGTTGTTCTTGTATGTTAACTCTACATCTGTCAGCTATTGGCTGATATCAGTTAATTATTATCCTTTTTATTTTGAGTCATGTTTGTTTGCTTTTTACCAAGTCTTGTGCCTTTCTTTTCTAATTTATTTGTTTTTATTTTTTAAAACAAAAGAATGCATTTCAAGTCATATATACATATGGAACAAAATTTTTCATTTCTCTGGTTGTAAACAAGATAGATTCACACCACTGGTGTCTTCATACATGTACTTAAGGTAGTGATGTTCATCTCATTGCACCATCTCTGCTACCCCTATGCACCCTCCCTTTTCTTACCTCCCCTTTGCCCTATCCAAAGTTCCTCCATTTCTCCCATGCTCCCATCCCCACCCCTAATATGTATCAGCATCCACTAATTAGAGAAAACATTCAGCCTTTGGTTTTTTGGGATTGGCTTACTTAGCATGATGTTCTCCTACTCCATCCATTTACCTGCAAATGCCATAATTTTATTTTCTTTTGTTGCTGAAAAATGTTCCATTGTGTATATATTCCACAGTTTCTTAATCCATTCATCGGTCGAAGGGCATCTAGGTTGGTTCCACAGTTTAGCTATTGTGAATTGAGCTGCTATAAACATTGAAGTGTCTGTGTCACTATAGTATGCTGTTTTTAAGTCTTCTGGGTATAGACCAAGGAGTGGGATAGCTGGGTCAAATGGTGGTTCCATTCCAAGTTTTCTAAGGAATCTCCGTACTGCTTTCCAGATTGGTTGCACCAATTTGCAATCCCACCAGCAATGTTTGAGTGTACCTTTCCCCCCACATCCTTAACAGCACTTATTGTTGCTTGTATTCTTGATAACTGCCATTCTCACTGGAAATGAAATGTTAGAGTAGTTTTGATTTGCATTTCTCTAATTACTAGAGATGTTGAACATTTCTTCATATATTTGTTGGTCAATTATATATCTTCTTCTGAGAAGTTTGTGTTCAGCTCCTTAGTCCATTTATTGATTGGGAACTGGGGGTGGGGTGTAGGATGAGATGTTAGGGAGGTATGAAGTGAGGATATAGAGTTATTAGATCTTAGAAAGTGTGAAAGAGGAATCCAAAAGAAGTTGGCTAGTGGAAAAGAAAGAGAGAAAGAGATTTGGGGAAGACCAGTAAGTAGGAGGAAAATAGAGTACAATAAACAAGGAAAATATAAAAATTATGAAAAATAAAAAATGTAAAAATAGAAGATATGAGACTATATAATACAACTGTAATATACTATTCAGATATCCCAGTCCTCAGCAGCCTAATGCATGAAAAATACTTGGTTTCACAAATGTTGCGGATGTGAGGGTGGGAAAAGAGCAAGAGAGAGAAAAGAAGAAAAAGGGAAAAAAAGGGATAATAGAAAAAAAAATCTCAAGGTAAATAAAAAGGATTGCTTCCCTTCTCATCCAGTAGGTGGGGTTGTCTGCTGTTTACTGGTATCTCCCCCTCAGGTCCAAGATGGTGAGGAAGGTGTCCCACAATGGAGGCATCTGCTTTCAGAGATATTGTGTAGGGGTAGGCCAGGTGGTGGTGTTGGGTGATGTGTTCAGAGATGCAGCTCTGTGGCATGCTGTTTTAAAAGTATGCAGCTGTCTCCAGTTCCTGTCCAGTGTCCCTGGGTGTAGGTGAATGGGGGAGCTCCACACTGGTATATTGAAGTTCACAGGGGAGCAGCAGCCAGGGGTCCTGAGAGGGGGCTTGGGGTCCTGTGTGAGAGCATGGCTAGGTGCCCTGCATGGGTGGACAACCAGGTGGTGTGTGGGTGCTGGAGCTGGGGTCCTGCATGGGAATGGGTTCTGCGGGGCGAACAGCCAGGGTCCTGCACAAATGCTGGGGCCTAGAGATCCATGAGGGCATGTGGCTGGAATTCCTGCATGGAGGCAGCTGTCAGGGGTCCTCTAATAACTTGCAGAGAAACAGTATTTCCACTGCTTTAATCCCTGGTCATGGAGAGACTGGGAACGCAGCGTCCATCTAAGACGCCATCTTGGATCCTCCTTCCAGTCTTGCACTTTTTCATTGAATGCCAGACATTCTGAATTTTACATTGTTGGATGCTGGATACTTTTTTATTCTTGGGTCTTTAAAAATATCTCTTCTATATTTCTATATAATGCTTTGAATATGACTGTTTCAATGACCTTGTGTATGAATTGTAACATCAGTTCTCAGTTTTTTGATTGATTTCCCTGCCTTATTTTGGTCATAGATTCCTTCTCTGCATGCATAGTAATATCTGTTTGGATGCTAAGCATTATAAATTTTACCTTTGCAGTTCTAGATGCTATGTATTCCAATAAATATTCTTGGGGTTTGTTCTGGTGTGCAATTAAGTTACTGGGAATAAGTTTGTCCTTTGAAATCTTGTTCTCTTGCCTGTAGGTGGTAGCTAATGTTTCCTCTAATCCTTAAGGTAGTTCTTTCCCTGGACCTGAGTAATTTTGTTCCCTCACACGTATGCCTTGGTTAGTAACTTTCTGACTCAAAGGTGACCTCTGGAGCTCTCTGGAATTCCTTCATGTACAACTCTCCTCTCCAGATCTGCCCACTTTGGTCTGTCCATGGTTTATCAATTCTGTGCCCTCAAGGTGACCAGGGTTCACCTAGGCTTCACCACTTTCTCTGCCACTCCCTGGAAGTTAGGGCAATAAGTTGAGGCCATCTTAGGGCTTACCTCATTTGTTTTCCATCTTTGTCTGGTGTCTTGACAACCACTGTTTCATATTATTTCATGCTTTTTTTGTTTTCTAGGAAGGGCAAATTCCAGTCCCTTTTGCTTCATCTTGATCAGATGAGAAATAGTAAATTTATTTTGAAGCACTAATTTTAGGAAGTATGTTATGAATGGTATCTAAGTAATGATATTGTAGTAAAGGAGGCATGTAGAGTTGCATCTGGATACTAAATTGTTCTGAAGTGGGTTTGCTACTAGACATTTATTTTTGTGAAGACATAAGTGTTTTGATTTGGATATGAGGTGTCCCTTGAATGTTTATTCATAGTACAAAGCAGGAATGCTTAGAGGTGAAATAATTAGATTATAAGAGCTGTAACCGAATCAGTGAATTAATCCATTTGATGGATGAATAATTTGGAAGGACTATTATAATGGTGGTAACTGTAGACAGGTAGGGTGTGACTGGAACTAGGTTACTGGGAGTCTGCTGTTGAGATTTATATTTCATCCCTGGTACCTCTGTCTCTCTCTCCCTGCTTCCAGGCTGCCTGAAGAGGAGCACTTTCCTCTGCCTCACTCTTTCACCATGATGTTCCACTTCTCCTGAGGCCCTGAGCATTGGAGTGAGACTATTGGAGTCCAACCATGGACTGAGACCTTTGAAACCTCTGAAATCTGGCCAAAATAGACTTTTCCTCATCTAAGTTGTTCTTGTCATGTATTTTAGTCACAGCAATGAAAAGCTGATTAATATACATAGGATTCATACAATTTTTAAGCTTTCATAAAGAATATCTGTGATTATTATAGTGCCAGCAATAGAAGTATAATAAGCAGTACATGAACTCATCATGATTTGAGTATATGTTCTTCCTCTTATCACAACTCAAGAGTTAAAATATAAAGATTGAAAAAATAAATCCTGGTTATGCACCAGGCATCTCATTTTAGCATCTCATGCTCTTTTAGAAGTATCTCTTTTATAATTCCTTTTAGCATATTACTTTTGGTCTGTAATATCTGCTGATAACACTAGTATCCAATGTATTTATTAATTTGACATTGGTTTAGGATATTTCAGTAGATTTTAAAATATATGAAATAGAAAAGGATAATCTGAGCATGTGTTATATGTACAGTAAACCCAATCTTGATTTTTAATAATGAATTGTTTTTATATAGTTGCAAAATTTATACGTTTTTCCTTATGACCCATATAAAATGTATGGATAAGATTGTGAGCAATAAGATAAATTAGGATGATAAGTTATGTACTTGTAAAGCAATTTTAGTTTAAAATGGCCTTGGTGTTAACTACTTTTGTGTTAATATATGCACAGTGCTTATAATAGGGTCTAGAATGTAATGAGTCAATAAAGTTAAAAAAATTAAGTAATTTCTTCCTGTTTGAGTTGTCTTTCAAAATATGTATGATTGAGTGGTAACTGGGGTAATGATACTGATTGTATAACTGTGTCCTTGCAGTGATGACACAAGGAGTTATTTATCATCATCCATGTTTGACTTCCAATTAGAGAACAGTGAGACATGGCATCGTGGAGGCTTTTTAATCCCTCACTTCATTGGTAGTTTTCATTTTAATTCCTGATCTATGGTAGAGCTGTCACTCAAAACTGACTCTGAGTGGGGAAGAATAAAAGGACAGGGTGGTGAGTGCAAAGTGGAAGGTGTGAATTGGCCTGGGTAGGGAACAGGACTGGGGAACAGGCATGGAAGGCAGGAAGAGACTATTACATAGGCAGCAAGGGAGCATGCAGGAATGAGACACATCAAGTGCATAATAACTCTGCCACAGACTTCTCAAGGGAAATGCTTTTCCTAGAAACATATTTAAGAGAGAGGGAGAACCAATAGAATCTTGAATCTGGAAGAAATCTTGACTCCGCTACATGAAAGTAATTTAAACAAGTGAGAATAGTTTGCTAAGGAGTAAGAAAATTAGTACCCCAAAGCTAGTAATTCAATAACAAGCTTGTCTGAGCCTCTACCATACAAATCATTCTGGAATATTTAAAAATTATAACTAAAATGATGTATCCCTTTAAGCAAATCTTTACTTATCTCTTATTGCTCAGATAACATATGATCAGTAATAGTCATCACTGACTTGATGATTATTTGTCTCAGTGCAGAATATTAGTATGATGCCAAAAAATGGTAATCAACTCAATTACCTTATCAAAAGGTAATCATGAAGAACTTTACAACATCTATTCCATTTTTGAACAGCAAGGCTATGAATTCTTTTTTATGCTGAACTAATTATATCTCTATTACATTACTCCATTGTCCAATCCTTTGGAGTGAAGCAGAATAAGCCTTATTCATTTTAAGTACTTGAAGATAGTGGTGTAATCCTTGATCTCATTTGAGTCTCTTCATAATATGACATGGTCCTTTCCTCTCACTATCCTGATTATCTCTCTAGATACAGAACTGATTGCTGAGGTCTATCTTGAGAATAGAGATAAAAAAGAAATATAAAATGTGTTTTCTATCATTAAAGCACTTATGAAATATTGATTTTTTTTCAGTGCCTGTCATGTATCTTTATACCTAACAGATATGACAGGTTAACAGCTGTGAAAGAAGAATTTTAACAGGTAAAATCAATTTAAGCGGCCGGGCGAGTTCTAAGTAGAAATGAAAAAGTCTGGTTGCAGCATTTGTTGTCCAGGCACATACATGCCTCCAGAAAAAGGCAGATGCCAGTGCATTCATTCACAAATGATTCCACCCACCCATCCATTCTGGTAGAATTTCTCAAAATGTGTTTTGGGGATCACCCTACTGAAAAAGTAAATGCTGCACACTGTGTTGCCCCTTGGAGGACAGAAAACATTCTGATCATTCCTATAATGAAGAAAATCCTTGACCATCGTCACCATCAGCTTTTCCAAACTCTTTTTTCTTTGCTATGAGAATTTTTTTTGTGTATAATGTTCATTAACTTCTTATGGAACGTATTTTGGAAAACAGTTTTAACACATTGACCATCAGAACTGTCTGGACTTTTAATTGCACACGTTGCAATGCCAGTATAACTGTTTTCATGAAAAATGGTCCTCATGAAGGAACATGAAGTGGCATCACAACTTGCCTGCAGCATCTGCCAAAGAGTTGCTACAAAACTCCTTCGAGGGGAGCAGAATAAGGCCTAACAAAGAGAGGAAACCTGCAATGTGCACTGGCATGTGGTTCTGAGGAAAAGCCATGAAGGAACTAGAAGGCAAGACTATCATAAAGCTGAAAGAAATCTTCAAAAGTCTTTTGTCTCTGTGACTTCTTTTTTTTTTAGTTATTTTTTAGTTGTTGATTGACCTTTATTTATTTATTTATTTGTATGCGGTGCTGAGGATTGAACCCAGTGCCTCTCACATGCGAGGCAATCACTCTACCACTGAGCCACAATCCCAGCCCTATGACTTCTTTTTTAAGATAAGGACAATATTTATTAATCATCCATCATGAGTGTGTTCTGATTAAGTTATAGTATTTACAGATGACCAACTAGAAGGTGATATAAATGGGGAGAAGATAGTGGTGCAAGAGCTTATAATTTAACCACAGAAACAAGCTACATAGCCACAGAATAATCAGATAATAATCTAAGACAGGATGTAATTAGTCATTGAGTGGCTTGGGATATAAATACTCTGGGGAGACAGAAGCCAGGCGTCTCTGTGAATGGAGCCGGAGAGGGTTTTCTATTTTGCAGCACTTCTACAGAAGGAGAGTTTTAATTTATCTTTGTAACCACTGTTATAAGAGGATATCTCTGAGTCCTTTATGTTTCATAAAATTATTGAATCCTGGAGTTCATATGAATTTATCCTGGCAGGTCTTGAGTGGGAATGAACGTCTCCCAACATATTGACAACATTGCTGTTAGGAGAAATCTTCACAAAGACACCATTCTGAGTCTCTCTTAGCAGGTTTTATACAGCAGGTAAATGATATCCAGGTCTGCAATTCAGTGACAGCATTTGAAAGATGAGATGACTTCAGGAGGCAGTTGGGAGAACTAGAAGTGTTATGATAAGAAATAAATAAGAGGTAGGATATAATCTAACAAAGCCAACTTAATGCAAGCATCAGAAGGAAAAGCATTAATAGGGAATGTGTATTTGAGTAATACACAAGAAAACAGAAAAAACAAACAAACAGGAAGCAGGTCTATAGGATAACTGGATGGTTGAAAGTAACATATGGATGGATCAGAAGACAGAAAGAGCCATATGAGGATAAATATAGCAGCAGATAAGAAGGAATGGAAATATTGGATGGGGGGTGGTTTACTTCCTGTCTTGGAAAGATTGGGGGAAAAGAACGACTAGCCTTTTTAAACAGTTTAAAAATTACATGCTTCCTTTCTTTCTCAAAAGGGTTATGTAATTTGAAAATGCTAAAGTAGACCTTTAAAAAACACTGGCATCATTCTCCATGTTATTTTTAAACACTTTTTCATTCATTAAGCACAATTAAGCTATCAAGTCCTCTGTGTTAACTATGCAGAACACAGTCCCCACAGCCAGAAGCAGTGTATTAGAAACATCATGAACAATTCTGAACTTGCACAAAATATAATTGGCCAATTTGGAGACATTGTTTTGCACAGTATGATGTGTCTCATACATTTTTCATATAGAGGCAATACATTTTATGAGACACACAATAAGCATATGGAAATACATGCATTCTCAGGAGGCTGGGAAGAGCAGTTGGGGGCAGGGGGATGGGAAACCAAAAACAGAACTGAGCTGTGTGAGGAGATTTGTGAGCTCTGAAACTTGACAAGCTTGAAAAACTATTCTAGGCAGGCTTTCTAAGGCACTTACAATTCTAATTATATCTGGAGCACTCCATTTTTTCCTTGTAATAATTTTTTTTTACTGGTTTTAATTAAGTGCCTTTAATGTCTGAAGTGAAGGTACAAGGAGAGTGAGAATTTGCTTACCAGACAAGTTTTGCCTTGCCCTCGCTAATCTTATGCCCCACTCAACCCAGGGCTTTGCTAATATTTTCATATTATTGCCTACATTTCTACTAATTGATGCCTTTTTATTCTCTACTCTTGCTAATTCTACAAATTAATGTTCTACTTAAATGTTGTCAAGTTCAATCAATATCCTCTTTCACATAGTATTAGGATAAATGGATAATAATCTTTGTTGATTGACTTGTGGTAGCATTAAAAATTACAGATGCAGCCTGAAAGTATCCTTGTAGAGACTACTGAGGAACCAATGCACTGTGTGGGGAGGAAAGCCTCCAATGGACGTGAGCTCATGTTTGTGTGGACAGACTGGGTCTACATGAATGTAGAAGGAGCACACTGCTCTATTCACTGGCGAACAAGCCGAGTCAGCACTGGCTGACCACAGTGGTTGGTACAAAGCACATTTGTAGCAATTTCAGAATACCTGGAAAATTTAAAGCAGCACATACCACAAGCATTTAATCTGTACAATTCAGTTCTATTTAAAAAGAAGGAAGAAAATCTTTGCTCTATTTTGAATCTGGAATGTTCTCTTCCTCTTTCTCTTTTTACTTTTCAATCAGGAGCTAAATGGCTTTTAAAGGCTTAGTTTCTAGCTTGATGCCACTGAGAGGTGGCAGAACCTTTAAGAGATGGGACACAATGAGAGTTCTTTGGTCACTGGGGGTTTCCCCTTGAAAGAGATTATAGGACCTTGTTCTCTTCCTCTTTCTCTTTTACTTTTTAATCAGGAGCTACATGGCTTTGTTCTACCATGTACTTCCTTCCAGAGACGCAAAAGCAACCTGGAAACCAACAATGCACTGAAATCTGAAAACTTGATCCAAAATAAATCATCTTTCTTATAAGTTGGTTATCTCAGGTATTTTGTGACAGTAATGGAAAGCTGCCTAACACAATTCTTTTTTTTTATTCATTATCTATTTTTCACTTAATATATATTATTCAATCCTTATAGGGTAACTTCTGTATGTCAAGCACAATTACTGAATGTAGAAATGAATAGGATGAGCTTTCCTCAAGAAGATGACATTCTAATAGGGCAAAGAAAATATGTCTAGAAATAAAACCATCCAAGGCATCCATCCTTCTTTTTTGAATTAAATATTTATTAACTGACTACTATGTATCAGGAACTAAGCTAGGGAATGAGGCTATAAAGATGAAGAGTACATAGTATTTGTTCGCAAAGGATTCAGTACCTAGGACTGAGACACAGACATGTATGAAAAGTGGTAGAAACAGAGGCATTTACGTTATGTTTAAGAAGTTCACAGGACCCGGTGAAAGAAGTACCAAGTTCTAGGGAGCAGTCAGGCCTGGCTTTCTGGGAGGACAGGCTTGGTGCTGTCTGAGTCTCTAGTGCCAGTTACTTTTGATTCTCTTGGGTTAGGCTATGTAAGTAAGTAAATACTTCCCTTCCTTTTTTGCCTAAGCAAGTTTGAGTTGGATTTCTATTGCAGTCAGAAGGATCCCATAGAAGTCAGAGCTAGCAAAGCCTTGTGTGTATATGCAGAGAAAATAAAGAGCCACATTCCTTTTGTCTTTTAACCATAAACAAATTTAAATTAAATTTAAATTGCCCCCATCCCCTTCTTTGTGATACTAGAGATTGCACTGAGGGGTGATCTACCCCTGAGCTACATATCCAGTCCTTTTCATTTTTACTTTTGAGAAAATTTCTGATTAAATTGCCAAAGGAGTCCTCAAACTTGCAATCCTCCTGTCTCAGCCTCCCAAGTCACTGGGATGACAGGCAAGTGCCACCAGGCCTGGCAACAGTTCTTTATTTATGTCTTTGAATTTATTTCTACCATCTTATTTTGTATCTTCTATTCACCACATTCTTTTTCTAATTTTTTATGATTTTTACTGGATTGATTATATTTTTTGGCCATTTTCTACTTTCCCTTATTTAGAAGTTAAACATCTTAGTTTATAACTTAGTGTTCATTTTTGTTTACCATTAAAATTTTAACACCACAGGTTAAATAAAAAAGTTAATCAATATCTCTATCCTACCTTTGTTCAACACCAATATTATAATGTGTTATGGTTTAGATCTGAGATGTCCCCCAAAAGCCTATGTATGAGACAATGCAAGAAGGTTTGGAGGAGAAATGATTGGGTTATAGCCTTAACCTAATCAGCATATTAATCCCTGATGGGATTAACTGAGTGGTAACTGGAGGCAGGTGGGGTGTGGCTGAAGGAAGTGGTTCATTGGGGGCGTGGCTATGTGGCATATAGTTTGTATCTGTAGAGTGGAGTCTCTCCCTCTCCCTTCCCCTCCCCTCTCTCTCCTTCCCTCTCCCTCTCCCTTCCCCTCCCCACTCTCCCCTATCCCCTCTTCCTCTCCCTCTCCCTCCTTTCTGACAATCATGTGAGCTGCTTCCCTCTGCCATACTGTTCCACCATGATGTTCGGCCTCACCTGGAGCCCCTAGGGAATGGAGCAGGCTGTATACGGACTGAGACCTCTGAAACTGTGAGTCCTTAAATAAACTTTTCCTCTTCTACGATTGTTCTGGTCAGATCTTTTAGTCACAGTGGCAAATGAGCTGACTAAAACATAATGCTATAATTTCATTCACTACTTTTTTTCATGTGCAAAATCATTTTTCAGCCTTGCTTTTATTTCCTCTCTTATTAGTTATTATTACTGTTATGGTATTTGCAGTCTATACTTGCATATATTTACTGCATGTTTATAAATTTTATTGCTTGACAATTTTTATTTAATTTGTTATTTTATTTTGCATTTTTTTTTCATTTTGAAGTATATGTGATCGTTAGCAGTTATTTCAGCTTTTGGGTTTAGTAAATTCTCTCAGTCTTTGGGAAAATCTTGACTTTGACTTCAGATTCAAAGGATAATTCATTTTCACAGGGTTCTAGGAGGACAAGTGTATTGGATATTATCTTTGTGCCCCAGCTGGCCGTGTTCTTTACCACCTTCTATATACGATTCACCACCCACCTAACTGATCTTTGTAGATGGAATCAACAATCTTGATTTCTGTTTGGGTAGAGCAATGGAAGACTCTGAGAAGAATAGGCTGGAGGGAGGAGGATAAGGATGGGGCACTTGTTTCTTCAGGTTGGCTGCTTCCCTCCACCAAAGGCCAACACTGCCCATAGGTGGGCCTTCTCATCAGCTTTCGACAGGTTCCAGTATTGCTCCTTCCTCTTGTTTCTTTAGGCTCATGAGTGTACTGTCTCCAGCTGTTCCTCATCCTGGGGTTCCACACCATCCCTCAACTGCTCTCCCTACAATCCCCCCGCCCTTGGTAAACACAGGCCCTTTACTGAACTCACCTCAATTGTCAAGCTTGATTGTGCCAACTTTTTCCTGCTGGTTTTAATAATAGTTTTTCCCTTAGCATATTAAAAACCTTGGTCCATTATCTTCTGGCTTCTTTTATTATTGGTAAGAAGCAGGGTGGCAATAGCACTATTGTTTCTTTTTAAGTTATCTGTTTTTCCTCTCTGGTTGTTATTAAGATTTTTTACATGTGTCATTGATTTTTGTAGACTCAGCATCATGTCTATAGGTGCAAGATTGGTTTTTGTATATGCCCCTTAATTCTTAATGATTCTTAATTATGAAAATTTATATCTTTTATTTCATGATAATCTCTTTTGCTTCTAAATCTTAAATTTCAGAGTTTATATTTTTAGTCAACTCCAAAAGTTTCTTAATTATTATTCCTTCAAAGATTACCTCTCTTTCATTCTGCTTATTCTTTACTCTTGTAATTTATATCCTGTAGGACTTTCTCATTTTATTCTTCAGATATCTGTTTTGTTAACTTTCAGCTTTTTATTACTACAAAATTTATTGTAATATCTATCCATTCTCATATACCCTACACACTGTTGGTTTTCATTTTGTTTATTTGCTTATTTATTTACTTATTACCTCTATTTTTCTAGGTTCTTTTCGGTTCTCCATTTTGACATTATTATGAAAGCTTGGAATATATCTTGTTCTAATTCAATTCCTAGTACCTCTCCTTCCCCTTCCCTTTCCATACCCCCTGCATCCTTCCTTCTACTGATCTTTCTGCTATTTACCCATTGTTATTTTTTAAAAAACTAATTTCTTGTGGATGTACATGATGATGAGATTCACAGTGGTATATTCATATACGAACATAGGAAAGTTATGTCAGATTCATTCCACTTTCTTTTTTCCCATCCCCCTTTCCTTCCCTTCATTCCTCTTTGTCTACTCCACTGAACTTCTATTCTTTTTTAAGTTTGTTTTTATTTTTTATCCCTCACCCCCTTATTGTGGGTTACCATCTACATTTCAGAGAAAATATTTAGTCTTTGGGTTTTTTCGGGACTAGCTTATTTCACTTAGCATGATAGTTTCCAGATCCATCTATTTATCAGCAAATGTTATAAAGTCATTCTTCTTTGTGGCTGAGTAATGCTCCATTGTGTGTGTGTGTGTGTATCACATTTTCTTTCTTTCTTTTTTTTTTTTTTGGTACCGGGGATTGAACTCAGGGGCACTTGACCACTGAGCCATATCCCCAGCCCTGTTTTGTGTTTTATGTAGAGACAGGGTCTCACTGAGTTGCTTAGCGCCTCGCGATTGCTGAGAATTTGAACTCAAGATTCTCCAGTCTCAGCCTCCCAACGGGCTGGGATTACAGGTGTGCACCAACACTCCCAGCTTCACATTTTCTTTATCCATTCATCCAGATATATCTTACTTTAACCTTTCTTTCTACTTTTTGTCTCTTCATTTTCATTTTCTGTGCCTCCTTTTCATAATTTTTCAGAGCTGTACTTTAATTCAGTAAATATTTCTTCAGCCATGTTGAACACACTGTTTCTCTAATTCACTGAGTTTTTAACCGTAATGACCAAATCTTTTATCTTGACGTTTTAGTTGCTTTTTCAAGTTGCCTGTTATTTGCCTACATTTTTCCTTCCTTTACCTCCTTGGAAGTTTTAAAGAGAGTTTAATTTTATACTCACTTCCAGATTGTTTTATGCCGTATTCTGGTAATCTCTCAGTACACCACCTCCTCCATGAGCTTTCCTTCATCAGATAACATTTATTTTGAGGATGTCACAGACATGCTGAGTTCATCACTTATGTTCCTCACTTCACATAACAAAGGACTGGTGGTGAATCAAGAGACAATGATGGACACTAAGGGCCAAGTAAGTTCAGGTTTTTAAATGGCATCTACAAGGAGCAGGACAAGTCTAGAGCACCCCCACAGAAGGGCCTTGCCTCTAGCTTTGTCCCGGCAAGGGTGTGGCAGAAGCTGCCTTAGCACCCAGCCAGGAGGGATGAACCCATACCCCACAAATCAACACTGCCTTTCATTAGAAATGCTGATTTTGTAATTGGGTCCTTTAAATCTAATTCTCTGATGTTAGGCTCCTCTTATTGGTGGAGATGCTTTTGGGCAGTGAAGTTAAAAATCAACTGCCCCTCAGACGTCTCCCTCCTCTGTGGCTGGCGTGTTTGGGGGACCTGTGCGATCCTGCAACGCTACACCCAGTTCTTCCTCTTTCTGTTTGGACTCCTAACCAAGCGGTAAGACCTAGTTCTTCAACTGTTTGTTGGTGGGGACTTTGCCATTCTCCACTCAGCAAAAGACAATTTCCTCTGTGTTGCAACTCTATATTTGGTGAGCGGATAGGAGGCTTGGCACGACCAGAGCTGGCTACTAAAAGCAGGCACAGTAAAACCCCACAATGATTTGCCTCTTTTTCAGCTTGGCACATCACGTTAGAAGCTGGAATAGAGAAACGTTTGTAATAAATTGCAGTTGGGAGGAGGCCGATGGTGCCTCTGGAAAAGTCCTGTGTTCCTCCCCTCCACCCCTTCCACGGCACCGTCATGAGCCTCACTTTTGTTTTTCATATTTTAAATTCAGCCTGTACTGAACTTGCCACAGAAATAGATCTGCACTGACACTCCCACTCTCAAGCTGCTGGTGCTGCAGCCGCAGGTTTTGACATTGCTTGAGCCAACCCAGAAACTGGAAAGTTGAAGCAGAATTAAAGAGGTAGCTACATGAATCAACCCACTTCCTGGTTGGAAAACCTGGATCATTTGTTATTTCCGTCTCTGACACTCCTATAAATCTTTAACATTACCGCTGTGCTTGTCACATCATGATTGCCCGCATGCCTAAGGTCTTGCTAAAAAAAGGCAACTGTTATATGGCACAGGCATGTTTTTTGCCTAAGGGAAGGCACAGTGGAATCACCTTTCTTGGACCATCTCTACTGTGGATGCCTGGGCCCTGGACGTCAAAGCCAGTGGTGTGTAAGTGACTGATGGAACTACCAGGTCAGAGTCAGACATTAGAGTGGGAGGCCATCATAGAGGAGCCTTGGGGAGGTACCAGGAGGTTCTGGTAGGTGAGCAGGATGGAACGTCAAAGGTGGAGGTCTGGAAAGGTGGCCCCAGGTGTCAGGGAGTTCAGGCAAAGGGGTCTTACTCTAGATCTGAAAACCAGAGGGGCCCTTAGGCACTTGGAAGTCAGTAGGTTGAGGGAGAAGGGAGAGATCGAGATATCCCTCCCTATAGACTAATAAACATAGCTAGTATTTTTTGAACAATTGTTCGGAGCCAGGCACTAGGCTATCAACAATCTCTGCATCTATCACAGCTTTAACCATGATGTATCCCTTCTGCACTTGCTCCCCCCCCACCCCACCAAGGCTGTAGGTCCTTGAAGGAAGGAACATTATCTTGATCACCATCAGTAGGGAGCTTAGCAGGGAACCTGCACATAGAAAGTATTTGGTAGATAGATGCTGATGGAGGGAATGACCTTACATCTTCCAACAACTCTGTGAGGTATTATTATTCTTCTCATGTTCTTTGGTAAAATCAAGTCTTTAAGAGACTTGCCAAGGTCTCACACAGGCTAGTAATGGCAATGCTAAGTTTTGAATGCTCTTTCCATTAAGCCACACTGGTCAGGGGACGGAATCAAAAACAGGAATGATGGGGCAAGAGACATTCTGGATTCTGGAAATGGAGTTCAATGTGAAGAATTTCTCAGGGAGGAATATCTTACTGAAGTTTGGTGGATGGCAAAAATGGAAGCAACAGTAGGGCTGACTTGCTCTCAAAATCCTTAGTTACTGGTATTACTCTAACTTCACTCCCTGTACCCTACTGCCCTGCCTACCCCTGCTTATGTAATAGTGAGAAGAATGACAAACAAAATCTAGGACACCTAGTCAATATGAAGTTTAGACAAACTTTTTAGTGTAGGTTTGTCCCATGCAATATCTGGGACATACTTATACTAAAAGTTTATCATAATCTGAAATTTGAATATATCTAGAATCCTATATTTTTACTTGCTAAATGTGACAACTTTAGATGGAGCTTGGTTTAAAGGTACATGTGGGAATCAAGAGGTACCATAAACTATTTTAGCAGTCACAAAGCTACTTACAGAAGGTCCCAGTGTTTCCATGACTGAGATACTCAACAGAGAGGAAGAGGTTCTAGAATGACAGTCCCCTGGCTCTGGATAAAACAGAAACTTTAGGGACCCTTTGTTACCTTCTCAGAAGTGGATTCCATTGTACCCAGTGCTGCTTCTCTCCCCCTGTGCATCTCACTATCATATTTCCAAAGGGAGCGTATGGTTAGGCTAGTATGTCACTACTCAGCATGGAGGACCTGGCACAGATAGGTACTTTGCAAATTTCTTGAATTAATGAAGAAATAAGTTGATAACATGTCACCTCAAAAATTGTTGATCTCCCTTACATTCAGACTATCTCTGTAGGTCAGCATTTCATCACTGTGACAAATACCCAAGATGATCAACACAAAGAGAAAAGGTTGATTTTGGCTCACAGTTTTGTAGATTCCAGTCTATGATCAGGCAGTTGATTGCTTTTAGACTTCTGGTGGGGATGCTGAGTGGCAATGACAGGGAACATGTGGAGGAGTAAAAGAACTCTTCTCATGTCTGGGAAAGAGAGGAAGGGGAAGGGGTGGATGTCCCACTATTTCCTTCAAGGCTATGCCCCCAATGATCTAGATACCTCCCATGAGGACCCACCTCTCAAAGTTTCCACCACCTCCAATAGTGCCATGGGAGGGGGACCAAACCTTCAACGCATGGACCTTTGGGGGATACATCCAAAGCATAACATCATCTATGGTCAACTTTATATATTCTCAGGTCTGATCAGTACAGTTAGAGTCTCAGGGTTAATTAGAGCCAGAAACATAGTAGTTTTTTTTTTTTTTTTTTTCCTGAAAAACCCCTTTTGGCTGCTTTCTCAGGGAGTTGTGGTTGTGGCAGTTAATAGAGAACATTTTGACCTATGACCTGAGACACATAGCCTGACTTGTCTATATGGCTTATCTCATAAACATGGACTGTCTAGTCTGCCATCTTTAGACTGTTAGCAGCCAGTAAGCTCTAGATTCATTATTCTTGGGATGATTGTATAATTTACTATCTAGGCTGGGATACTTTGATGCATAAAAGGAGATTCCATTTGTAATGCCAGTA
Organism: Geosciurus inauris; assembly: GCA_004024805.1. NCBI lineage: Eukaryota > Metazoa > Chordata > Mammalia > Rodentia > Sciuridae > Geosciurus > Geosciurus inauris. Next base: position 33,501 of record PVHX01014697.1, read on the forward strand.
GGTCAGTGAAATCTGCACCATTTTGAGCAAGCTGGTACCTATGGACATGTTAATTTTTGTCAGTAATAAATATAGAATCCTTTAGAATCCCCTGGATACTATAATCTCCATGCCACTCTTTGGACACAGTGACAATATTATCCAAGCAACTGAAGTGTGACCACATTGTTTTTCCCCAAGATTGTTTATCAGGAGAGATTCTCTGAGCTGTTATCCACAAATCTGATTCATACATTTGCTACATTTCTATCCTCCTTGCTGAATTGGAATCTCTTAGAAAGTAAGGGCTATGTCATTTACCTTTGTATTCCCAACACCTGGCACAGTTCCCTACACACAGAAAGTACACTCGTACCACTCATAATAGGCTGTGGTATGGCTGCAGTAACAAGCTACTTTCAAATTTTGGCAGTTTGTGAGACAAAAGTTACTTTATTACTCATACCGTATGTCCACTCTTGGTCAGTTTGGGATCTGCTCCACATCCTATTTAATCTGGAACCCAGACTAATAGAGAGGTTTTTATCTGACGTGTTGCAAATCTCATGGTAGAGGGGAAAAGGGACAATTCTGAGCCACAGATGGGCCTTACAGCTCCTCTCAGAGGACAGAGTTACTTCCACTGGCATTTCATTGCCAAAGCAAATCACAGCCAACTCTGCCTCTTGTGAGCAAAGGAAATATCATTTTCCCACAGGGAAGAACAGAAAATGATATTGAACAAGAGCACAAAATTGACTACAGTGCCCAGTAAATGTGAATGGAATTAAATTCACATTAAGATTTCACTCTGTACCTCAGGCCTTTCTGCCATGGAAGTGGGGTGGGATAAGGTGAGATGGGTGTGTGGGGGCGAGCACACTCTTGGGCATAGCATTTGAGGAACTTGCATGTATGCTCACCTTTCCATTTTCTGTTGAGACACATTTTACCTGGGAGAGAGGAGTAAAGCCTGAGTGCTGGTCTTTTGTTTCCTTTTTGGTAGGGATTAGCCTCCTTTCCCAGGGTCATGACAGAGCAGAGTTTAGCCATCCTAGCAGAGGCAATGAGCAGTGACTTTGATCCCAGACCATATGTAGCCCTGGGACTATTAAATGACTTCATGCAATTTAGTGACACCTATCAAGTTGCAGGGCACCAGGCACATGGTACTTGGTGGGGGGACATCAATGCTTAAAAACAGCAAGGTTCTTATCTTCAAGCAGCTTCCACTTTAGTAGAGGAGGAAGTGTGAGCATGCAATTCTAGATGAGGAGGAACATGTCAAATCCTTGTTGACTGGAATTCTTGTTATGTAGGTGATCAAGTCTTGATCAAGATACAGCAGCAGCAGTGGAATGCCAGTGCTTCTCACAGTGGGCCTTCCCTTCCCCAGGAAGCCTTTCCCAACTCAGACAAAGGAGCTCTGAACTCTTACCAGACCCTGGTGACTGCTCATTCCTTTTCCTATGCTATATGCTTTGAATGTAATTATGGAGATATTTAATTGAACTTTCTACCTAATATTTAGGTATCTCCATGGCCTTTGTGATCTAAATCCATGAAATGCAATCATAGTTGTTTCTCTATATCCAAAAGTTCTGCACCCATGGATTCCACTAACTGAGGATGGAAAATATTGGAAAAAATATTGCATCTGTACTGAACATGTACAGTCTTTTCTTGTTTTTCCTTCCTTAAATAACATAGATAACAACTATTTACATAGCGCTTACATTGTGTTAGATATTATAAGTAATCTGGAGATGATTTAAAGTATATAGGGAGATATGCATAGGTTATATGAAAATACCATGTCATTTTTTATAAAGGACTTGAGCATCTGTGGGTTTTGGAATCTGAGTGGGTTCCTGGAACCAATCCCTTGTAGGTACTAAGGGATGATTGTATACAAATATGGTTGGATTTTACTTGGTGATCCTATATCAGAATTCAGAAGGAAACCCAGCTATAGTTCAGGCAAGACTATTTCTATGTAGACAAGACCTGTGGAATTGTATTTTAGGAATTTAGATCACAAGGGCCATAAGATAGCCAAATATTAGATAGATAATTTAATCAAATGAGATAAGATAGACTTTGGCAGGAAGTCCTTAAGATCCATCTCAGGCTGACCACCGCTATTCTCATATTCCAGGCTATCCCCAAACTGGAACATAATTTACCTCCTAAGCCATTTCTACCACCCATGTATTACTTCATGTTTCTGGAAAATTTGAAACTTTCTCAAGGTCTTCAGCTACTTTTCTAAAAATCATGAAGATTGAACTATACTTCCAAACATGGTTCTCAGGAGGTGCTAGAGCTCTGATCCATTAACATTTGGATCCATGTTGACATCTCAGAACTTGTATTTCACCCATGAAAAATGGAACTTCAGAGAGGTATTAATCAATTTGCATATTCAGTTGATTGAAACACCCTACAACTCTAAAAGGCTGATCCTATACATGAACTAGAATCCCTCGGGTACAGTTGATGACAAGAATGATGGGGCACATTTTCCTGAGTTCCATGTTTGTGAAGACATCTCTTTTTAGATCTCTCAGTTTATAAGTGTCGTGTTAAATGAGGTAACTGCTGAGCATGCTCGGCCTGTTTCACAATAGTACTGGTGCTTTAAAAGTCAGATATCTGAATCATGTTGAGTTATTCATACAAACAAATGCTGAACCTGGCAAACGGCATAGCGGGGACAAACACTGTGACATCATATCTCTTCTCTAAGAGACTGGAGAGGCCCAGAAGGGGTTTCTCTAGGAACCATGGCAGAGGTGAATGTTAAGCATCACCCGTTTACTTTGATAGACAGCATGTCTAATGAGCTGGACAAAACTGAGTTATTGCCTTTAACAAAGAACTTCAATGAGTTAAATAACTTTAATACATAGTATTGATGTGGAATCTGGCTATTTAACAGTTAGGACTAAACTGGATTGTGAACTCCATCTTACTGCTTCCAAGAAGGTCCTCATATTTCTTTGGTTCCTCTTTGGATTCTCCCACAACTCCTCTAGCAGTCCAAATGCCACTAGTTTTCCACAAACAGCTTTTTCGTGTGTTTCCCAGGCCCTCTGGTTGGAATTAATTTCTGTCTCTGCACTCTACTGGAGCTTTGTTTAAACATTCTCTATAGCCCTCATTGTATTCTAGACAGGGACACATAATGATTATCTTCAGGTTCCATTTCCTCTTCTGTAGAATAAGCCTCCTGAAGACAGGGATTGTGCATTTCTTCCTTTCTGTCTCTGGAAGGTCTAGTGCAATGACAAGTGTGTATTCTACAGTTTCCAAATGTCAGTAAAATTAAATAGAATGAAATCACATTTGAACTGATATGGCTAGGACTGGGACACAACCTGAAAAACATTGTCTATTGTTATAAAATACACTAAAGAAATACGGAGAACACTACAGTTAAGATAGAACATGCAACCATTTCATGAGACCTTCAGCAACTTAGTGAGACCCTGTTTCAATATGAAAGTTAAAAAGGACTCTGGATGTAGCTCAGTGATAAAGTGCCCCTGGGTACAGAAAAAAATTTCCAGTACAGAAAAAACAAAGAAGAACATAAATTTTTCAAACATGGAAATATTTCTCTCTTTTTTTCCTTCTCTATTTTGTATGATATGATTAATATATTATCAAAAATGAGTTAACTGTATTAAATTTTGTGTTTCTAAAAAAGTATTTCTTCATAAAAATAGTAAAAAAAGACTATGAAATATAACTTTCCTCTTTTTCTATGCTAATACTATCTTGAATTATACAGAGGTCACATCAATAACCTGTGTTAGAAAGTTGACTTTGAAAGTAAGTCATCATTACACACATTATGTTTGTATTCAAATTCCATGTCTAGGCTTGATAGCACATTAATCTCCACACTCTTTTTTTACCCTCCTTATTTGGTAGGGAATAGAGATTCCAAACATATGAAAATAATGGCAAATTTTGAGTAGATGAGGCTGAGGCTTAACCCAGGGTGAGAAAAAGATGAAAGGGACAAAGGTCAACCCATTACACACTCTCACATGTGGGCCCCAGTTAAACACAGGGGCAGATTGTAGTGCACATCTCCCAGGGCAGATTCCCAGAGATGTATGACTCTGGTCTAGAGTGACATTTTGTGTTCCTAAGGGCACACTGTGCTTGTCTTCAAGAGTTTGTGTAGACATTTGAAATATAGTGATATTCTAGGTAGTGTATGTGTGTGTTAGAACCAAAACACTGGAGGAATGGATAAAGGAATTAAAATTTGTTAAGTACCTGCCATTTACTAGATTATGTGCTTTTAACTAATAATAACCATGAGAGTGAAAATAATAAGTTATTTAATGAGTGCCTACTCTGTTCCTACATGGCATAATTTGGTCCTTTCAGCAAACCTTACAATGTGTCCTCTCCATTTTATAGATGAGTAAAGAAGCTCAGCAATTATAAGCAATTTGTTTGTGGTCAGTCATGCAACTAGTTCATGCCTGAGCCAGGATTCAACCTGGTCTAGCCCGGAATAGTTTGTTTGCATGGTCAGACCCCATCTAAGTCTAGCTTGAAGAAAAAAACATTTTTTTTTGAGTAAAATTTTTAATAGAGAACAATTTTAGATTTATAAAATAATTGTGTATATAGTACAAAGAGTTCTCATATACCCAATACCAAGTTTTCTCTATTGTTAACATATTCAATTAGCATAGCTCTTTTGCTATAGTGATTAAAATAACAACAACACATTATTAACTGAAGTTTATAGTTTGTTCAGGTTTCCTTAGTTTTTGCCTGATGTTCTTTATTCTGTTCCAGGATCCTGTCCAAGATACCATGTTAAATTTAGTCATCATATCTCTTTGGGCTTCTCTTGATTGGTTTCTCAGATTTCCTTTGTTTTTGATAACTCTGACAGTTTTGAAGAGTACTGGTCAAGAATTATATCCCTTAATTGAAGTTTGTCCAAGGTTTGCCTCACAATGAGACTGGGTTAATACATTTTAAGGAGGAGGACCATAGAAGTAAAGTACTATTGTCATCATATGATACCAAAGTTACATACATTTAATATAAATTATCACTGCTGATGTCATTCTTATCACCTGTCTGAGGTAGCAATTATCAGGTTTCTCCAAGACAAAGTTACTCAAAATATTTTTTGTTGTTATACTGCAAAGAAATCTCACACAAATTAATTATAGCTGGTTCCACAGGAACTGAAAATCGTCAGGAAGAAACTATCTCTAGCAGTCTCTCTTTGGGACTGTGTGGTCTCTCATTTCCTTTACTTTGGATGTTTTCTTCATTATCTCTTCTTATTTTTTACTAACTGGTGAGAGATTCCTGGCTCTAGGTAAATGTTTCCTAATTTCCTTATTCCTGTCTCTTTGCTTTGAGATTTGTCTGCCAACAGCCTGCTATTACACCTGTTTCACCTTTGCCTAGTCAAAGACCTGCTTGGCATACATCTCACTTTCTCCTAGTGTCTTTTTCCCATTACTGATGCCACTTCCTCACTGCTGGCACCAGTCACTATGGTACTTGTCCCTGAATTAATTTGATCCTTAAAACAACTCTGTGAGGTTGACGGAGTTATTTCCATTTTATAGATGATGAAATTGAGGTCAAGAGAAAGTTATGAAACTTTCCTAAGGCTTCATAATGGACAAACCTGTTCTTGGAGTTGAGGTTCCAGATTCTGAAGCCAATGCTCTAAAGTCTAAAGTAATAGTACCATCCTGTCACCATTCTATGTTATCCCATTTAAAATTCTCAACAATCCTCTGATGTTAAGTGGTTTTCCCAATATTACTCAGCTGCTAAGCAGTGGAGCTGGACTTGTACCTTGGTTTTTACAGCCCCAAATCCACCATACCAGCTTGCCTTTCAAAATACTGCCACATAAAAATTAACCTAATAAACAGTCATTGTTTTAGGTTGGTTCTGAATAGGTGAAGATAAAAATATAAGCTCTATAAATACCTTCCTATCTCTGAGTAAATCTGTTCTGATCCTGACTTTGATATTCATTAGCATTCACCTTGAGCAAGTACTCAATATATATTATCTCATACAGAAAAGAGAACTGTAGATTTTAGCCTTAAGATTAAAATTTGTACTGGGAAGCTGGACAGATGAGCAAGAAGATCAGGAAGATAAATAAATAATGAAGAATGCTAAACCTGCCATAAGTGAAAAATGTGCAGCTTTGTGAGTCTTATGTGTTTGTATATGTTTGTGAATGTTGGTCTAAAGTATTGGGGTAAATGGTTGGGAGCCATGCAAGTTGAGGGTGATTCCTAAGGCCCTGATGTCCTAGGATATTGAATGATTATAATGGCCTTGAACTTGTAGCAAATGGTCCCACTTCATCTTGCTTGTTCTTAGTGTGGGAGTGGATATAGTTTTTTTTAAAAAAGTAAATAGTGAAAATGAAAGATGAGGTGTCTTTGACCAGGTGGTACGAGGAGCTAAAGAAAAAATGAATAGTTTCAAGATATTGCACATGGACATAAAATTGTAGGTTTGGAAGTTGCCAAGGATGATGGATGGGTGGGTAGTGCCATTTGTTGAGAAAGGGAACACTGGAAGAAGACCACATTTGGGAGGGATAGAGTGGGGAGGTCATGGTTATGGATTATTTAGACCTTTAAGTGGCAATGTCAAATGTAAACTATTGGATATACAGTTAGAACTCAGAAGGAGGTATAGGCTAGGGACAGGCCTTTGTGAGTCCTCTTTATACAGGTAAATAACACAATGGATGCTGTCCAAAGCTGCTAGAGAGATGAGAACAAAGAGTAAAAAGACAAGAGGCCCTAATGGGTAAATAATGAGTAATTTGCAAAGAAGAAAAGGAATAGGCTACTAAATAGGAGACAAGTGAGAAAAAAAATCTAGTGCTGGGAAAGGTACTGATTCAATACAAGAAGAATTATAAAAAGATAAATCATAGATTAAGAGATCATAGGCTCATTAATGAATCAAATGACTAGTGAAAGTAGTTCTGTGCCAAACAACGTTTAGAAATGGAGACCATAAAGACTGTTAATACTCCAATAAGTGTGCCTCTTTGGCATGGCTTTCCTGGTTGAGTCAGCTGTGGATTATCCATGTGAACCACTTTCCTCCTAATTTCTTTGACTCTTATTTTATCATTTCTCATCTTTTTAACATTTCCATCAGAGAGTAGGCAGGAATAAGGAAAGGAAGTTATAACAAAAGTACTAGTTTTTCTGGTTGCTTATCAGTGCTGATAAATATTTGATGGTATAGAAATAAAATTCTAGGGAAACTCAGTGATTTTTTTAAAAATCTCAATTTTTTTCTCACTGAATATTAGAAATTGGGGTTTATTGTATCAGTCATATAGTGTTTAAAAATAATTCAAGAAAACAGAATGCATCAAGAAAAAGAAGCTACAATTATTGAGGAGGCAATATATACTTGCCAAATAGTTAACATTTCAATACATTTTTTGTTCAAAACTATCTAAGCATTTATAAGGTAACAATGTAAAATTCAATATGAAATAGTATAAAATCATGCTCTATTAACAGATGTAATTATTTTCCCTCCTCAAATGATTGTTACTCAAGAAGAGTCTTGATGTATCACAATTCCAATGTTGCACTAAGATGGGGTAGGTAAGGTTAATGACAGGATTCATTTTGTAGAAGTTCTTTGTTGTTGAGAAACTATTGATATTCCTAATGCATCCTAAATAATATTGACTAAGTGTTATTTAGAATTATGGCTCTTTGACTATTTATTGTATCTTTTGATACGAAATGACATTATGCAGTTGAAAATCTGGCAAGCACATGATCTACATCAAATGTACCATCTTACTGTCCTGTACCAGAAGCAGAGCCAGGTCTGGCATTAGGAGCATGGAGGTGGCAGAATCCTGCCTTTTGGAATTGAAGCCTAGTCCAAATGCTTTGCACCCATGCTTTATCCCCATGCTTTATTCCCACCTCCAACCAGACATTGAGCTAAATAGTTCCCATTACACATTCTAGTGAATAAAACCACTAATGTATAAATATTGTAGTAATAGCATACAATTTTTTTTTTCAAGATAAGATACTTCATTAGAACATGGGAAGCATTTGGATATGGGAAAGAGCCAGGTAAACACTCAACACTACATTACCCTTCTTGGATGGTACAAAGGCTGTATATGTGTATCCTGTCTTCAGGCAACTTATTTATATATATTTTTTGGTACTGGAGATTGAACTCAGGGGCACTCAACCACTGAGCCACATCCCCAGCCCTATTTTGTGTTTTATGTAGAGATAGGGTCTCACTGATTTTCCTAGAGCCTTGCGGTTGCTGAGGCTGGCTTTGAACTCGCGATTCTCCTGTCTCAGCCTCCCTAAATGCTGGGATTACAGGCTTGCGCCACTTATAATAAACTATACAAAATGGAAAAAATAGATACTTATTTTGACATTGAAGACACATAACACTGTGTTTTAAACAGAGGGAAAATGACCAAAATATATATTAGGAATGAGCTAGGTATTTTAGTGGCTTCTTAAGGGTGAGGAAAATAAAAGGAAAACAAGTAATTTAGATAGGAATGTTATGGTTTAGATATGAAGTGTCCTCTAAAAGCTCATGTGTGAGACAATGCAAGAAAGTTTAGAGGTGAAATGATTGGGTTATATGAGGATTAATCTAATCAGTGCATTTTTTTCTTCTGATAGGGGTGAACTGGATGGTAACTGTAGGCAGGTAGGGTATTGCTGGAGGAGGTGGGTCTCTAGGAGTGTGTCTTTGGGGTTTATATTTTGTCCTTGTTGAGCAGAGCTTTTTCTCTGCTTCCTGGTGCCCTGAGGCTGGACTGAGACCTCTGAAACTGTGAGCCCCCAAAGAAATTTTTCTTCCTTTGAAATTTTTTTTAATAGGTCTTTTAGTTAGGGCAGTGAAACAGCTGACTAAAACAAGGAACTTCAAAATCCCACCTGATGGCTCAAAGATTTCTCATTCCTGTGTTTAGTGGTATTAATATTACTCTTTTCCCCCCAGGACTACTCATTTATTTTTTCACATTTTACTTATTTATATCAATGACTTGTCTGTCTCAAAAGTTGACTTCCCACTGGGATATATTGGAATTTTGCTAAAACTCTGCTGTCACAACTCAGGAAACTGCCCTATAGTCTTAGGCAATCCTAGTCCTGCTGAAGCACCAGGATGCTACACTTGGGAGTTGCCCTGGCACACAGGCTCGCTGTGTGGGCGCAGCAAGGGCCTTTCCTCAAACTATACCTTCCTTGAGGTCTTAGTAGCTGGGAATTGGCTTTAGCCAGCCCAGTGCAGTGATGGGTCCTCATAGGTAAGGAATTTCTCCTTTCACTCTCCACCCTTCTCCCTACAGCCCTGAGCTGTGTGGTGCTCCTACCCAGCTGTGCTTTAACTCATTATCCTGCTGGTCCTACTTTTCCCTCGTGGGTCTTACACTTATCTGCAAAACTAATTCCTAAACATTCTGTACAGTGTCATTCTGGATGATTGTGGCTAGTAACCAAAAGTTAGACAACCAGCAAGTCAGAACATATCAAGAATGCTTGCAGAAAAACAGTTAAAGAAAAATTACTTGAGTGAAAGATAGAAGTTCAATACATTTTGATTTGATTTGGCTAAGATGGTATGGTATTAAATTATCCAGTCATCCATATTTATAGCCATAAAGTCATTTTCGTGGTGGCTAAATCTAAAAGAAATCTGTAATAAATAGACATCCTTAAATAAAATCAGCTGCCTTGTAATTTGTATTGGCTTCAATGAAAGGATAACATAAATAATATTTTGTTTCTATCATAACACAGTTATTAAGGCAAAAGAGTCAAACATTGTTGTAGTTCCTCCTAGTTATATAATTATTATTATATAAACCAATTTCCCCTCTATTAAAGAGTATCCTATTTTAGAGCAGTTCAACAATGTCACTTGTATGTTAATTAAGCGCTATGTGCATCATTCAAGATGCATTTGTCCTTTAATACTTTTAAGATTTTAATCAATATCATTATTACTTCTCTATGGAAAATAAGAGTTTGACTCCAGAGGAAAAAATATACAAACATGTTGTATTCTTAGAATGAATTTTTGTTAAGACCTTATTTTCATGTTTGAAATAATTGATGAATGTTCTTTCCAGTTAGGAAAGAAAATGGAATATATAGTGTGTTCTTTCGTTAGGTATTAGGCATTTTTAGCTTCATTCTTGGGTTCATTTAGAAGGCTTTGCTTGCTTTAATAGGTCTAGTGCCTTGAATCTGCGATGTTCTTGGGCCATCTGTAATTAAATAAATGGGACAGGTCATATTGAAAAATAGCATTCCTTGAGTTTTGTTCAAAATGCTTCATAGTTAAGATTGCAAATTTCCTTCTTTTTTCTTCTTAGACATGGCTGGGAAAAGTGACATGCTGTGAAGTCAGAAACCCTGGCTCTGTGACACTGGAAGAGACATTTAATGTATCTGGGCCTCAGTTCTTCTTTAGTAAAGTGCAAAGTCGAAAGTTGATGTTCTTTGAGTTTCCTTTAAATTATACAGAAATTGTAAAAAGCTAGTTAAGCTGACTTTTAATGTTATTTATGAGGGTTGTTTGAAACAGATGACAGAGGAAAAAGCAGCAAAATAGTGGAGGAAGAGAAACTGAAATGTGGAGAATGTGTGGGAAGACCTGAGGGTGGCTCATGATGGCTAGCAGCCTGACTTGTCCCTCCCTCTGTTTCCGATAACTTTCTCCATGATACACTGAATGATCTCACACACATAGGAAAATCTGGGTGTGGGTTGAAAAGAAAGGAGGTGAATTTTACTGAGAATGCCAAGTTTAGTCTGAAATTCATTCGTTTCTTAAGTGATAGTTAAAATGATGCAATATTAGGTCAGAGAAGCAATAGTTAAGAGAGGCAGAAATGCTGCTAATCCAGTGTCCCTGCAAGGGCATCTGAGGCCAGTTTACCATAACAATGACAGCAACAAAGTTTAGTTACATCCTTTATATGGTCAACATATGTTGCACCCCTAAAACATGCCTTTCTCTTCTCTTCTAAATTTGTATCTTAATCTCTCTGTGTGTGTGTGTCTTATAAATAACCTGGAAACCTATGATAGTCCCAAATAAGTCCACCTGCTTTAGGGACATCTATCTTCTCCACGCCCCATGTCTCCTTTATCTCTGTGTCTACCACCATATTTTTCAGTGGTTTGTCTTCTCAATAAGAGAAGTTCCCTGAGGGCACAAATTATACCTTATTTACTATATTTTCCAAGAACAAAAACTATTTTTGCTTCAGAGTGGGTGATGCATAGTCTTCGGAGCAGGAGATGGGTAGTCAGGGTTTTACTTAGCAAGGCAACTTTAGATACCTAACATTCTGCAGGGGACTCATGACGCAATAGACTGTAGTACATACTCTAAGATGTGACTTGGGGACAATAAGGAGACAAAAGAGATTTGGTTGTAAGGACAGAAGAATGAGAGAGAAGATCAAAGAGTAGCTTGCTTCATAGTCACTGAACATCAGACTCTTCCCATCACCACTAGATACAGCATCACCAGGAGGAGAAATGCTGAATTACAGGTTAGTTTCCTTTCTCCAAGGAGACAATGATGCCTCAGAAGTCTACACAGGTCCAATGTGAAAAAAGGATTAAAAAATTGAACAGCAGGAAATAAATAGCTCAACCTCCTCCATCCTGCACCTGTGTGCCTGCACTCCAAGCAGAGAGAAGAATGCTGAGTCCATCTCCAGTCTTGTCTACACACTCTCTCCTCTTGGTCTGTGAATGCTTCCCCACTCCTCTGGTGATTTCCCACACATCTGTGATACATTAAAGATGGCTACAAGTCTTTGCTACTCTTCTCATTGAGAAATGGGCACCTGTGTCCCTTCACTTTAAATCAGGCTGGGCTTTGTGACTACTCAAGTAATAGAATATGACCTACCCAGGCCTCAGACTTGTGACTTCCACTTCCTGCCTCTTGGAAGGCAAGTTCAGGAGGAAGCCAGCTGCCATGCAATGCCATCTGGCCATCCTGAGGCTGCCTTACTTGTAGGAAACCCAAGGTGCATGGAGTAGGAGATGCTGTGAGGGGCAGAATCCAAGGAACACTGGTACCAGAGGAACGGGTGAGGGGTCCTCTTGGGAGTGGGCCCTTTAGCCTTGGCTGCCTCAGCTGACACCACATGGATTGGAGATGAATTCCTGAGCATTACAATCAGAAGCAAAATTAGATAGCTCTTTGAAGGCAGTTAGTCTTAGTGAAGTTTGCTATATAGAAATACATACTGGAAGTGATAGTCTTCAAGAGCCAGTTTGTGTATAATTTCCCCCAAATAGTACATGTTCTGCTTTGAGGAAGAGTTCATCTTTCCCTGTCTTTTCCAGAATCCTGTGTCAAAAGCAGCAGAAGTAGTAACCTTTTGTTGAATATCTCTTACATGTCAGGCAAAGCACTTGTCGTACATTCATTTTCTTCACTGATCTCTGAAAACTCATCTAGAAACAAGATATTCTCTTTATTTTGTAAGGAAGTTAGGACTCAATTATTCAAGATTATCAGAGGTCACACAGGGGTGAGCTGTGGCCTGGATTCCGAACCCAGTACTGCCTGGCTCTTTCTGCAGCGAAGCACTATTGTCCTAGATTATGATGAGTGCTTATGAATCTCCCACACCACACCCCAAGGCAGAGTTTCTATTCACTGCAATATTCTGCAGTGTCTAGCATAGTGTCTCATGCTCACTAAATGTTCATTGAATGAGTGAACAGTCTGCAGAACAGCTCCTAGAAAATCAATTACAAGACCCAATTCATATGGAAACAGAGAATTGCTTTCCAGTGTAAGGAAAGCAAAGCTTAGCAGTCCTTTGAAAACCAGCATTTGCTATTCCTACCTACACTGAGAATGTTAGGAGAATGCTAGCCATGGTAACAACTGGGTGTTTGGCCAAGGGCCTGGCCTATCTTGCCTGAATCTTGAATAGACAATACCTCAGCAGGTTTACAGGGAGCTAATGTTGTTATCTTCGGTTGCTATGAGGCAACATCTCTCTAATAAAAGAGCTGACTCATAAACAATAGTGAACTCAGTCAACTCTGTAAAGAGTGTCCCTACATCTTGTACTGCTAATGCTATGGGAATTAAGAAGGCAGAGCTGGTCCCTACTTAACAGGAGAGGGGCGATAAGCAGCATATCTCTATCTAGCACAGGCTAGATAGAGGTAAGATGTTCCAAGAGGCTGGACTTTCCAATTTGCTGGTGCTCTCATTCTTGTTGACTATGGACAAGAATTTCCCCTGCTTCGTCTCAATCTTGCTATTGCTGACACTGTGCTCCTTCTGACATTTTATTGGCTGGACTCCATTATTTGCCTACCAGGATTCGGTAAAAATATTCCAAAACAAACAAACAAACAACAACAACAACAAAAAAATAAAACGGCACAGTCTGACTTCTTTGTGAAGGCAGAGCTGGCGTGAGGGATTTCCAAGTAGAACAAGACAGTAAATGCCAGCTTATAGCTTAAATCCTCCAGATGATCTAAGATAGCTTACAAAGTGTGCCCTGTTCTCCAGAACATTTGCATGAAGGAATAGCTGCAGCATGGAAGGAAGAACTGTGTGGAGGAAAGACTAGACTTTGGGGTGTTATTGTTATATTATGTGGATACCCCTCAGAGTGCAGTTAGAGACATGTGAGTTGTGGGACGGTGGAGATTTAATTAATTGTATCCTATAGTGAAAGAGAGAAATGAATTCCCATTATAGGACCTGTATGTTTTTACTGTATTTCATAAAAGAGGAGGATTTTGTGATGGATTGATTTTCAATTACCTTTCTGTTTCATTCTCTGAGTATTCTAAAGTTTAATTAAGAAAAAATCCCTCTATAGAGCATATCTGTCCACCTTTTACTGCTAAGGCTATGGGAATCAAGAATGCGGGGCTGGTCTTGGGGTCAAGGGACTACAATGTGTGGGTTTTCTTATGCGCAGACACCCTTTTTGCTGGCCATCTGAGAGTCTGTACTCTTGTCAGTGACATGTCAGTATTGTCTGCTGTCTGAAAAATGTGTTTGAAACTCAAGGGGAAAATATGGATCATCCACTTTTTGTATTATATTTCTTTCTTTGCATGTCTGTCATTTTCTTTGGAACATTTAGTAAAATTAGGTCAGTTATGGTTTTAGTTAGCGATGCAGCTCTTGTGGTGTACACAAATCATATGATGTTTTTAATTATCTCTGCTTTTTTAACAGTGATCTGAAACCAAACCCTTAACTATGCATGGCTTAGAGGTGTTTCTCCCTTTCTCCTTTTTGTTTTGACTTCTTTCTAGGACTAAAATGAAACTTGATCTTGTAACAGCAAGATATAATATTTTTTGGCTTCATAGGCAGTTTGAAAGTCCAGGGTTAGGAGGGAAAGATATGGATAGTTACTGGATATATAGTTGTAAATGGAAATTTTTAGAGTAATTAATGAGGTGACCCACTATTTTCTTGTAGGAGTTAGAATGATGCCTGTCTATGAACTTTACAGCTATACAGAAGAGCCTTTTGGAAATCTCAGTGATTTGCTGTAGGCCAAGAGCTCCAGATTTTCTGACTCTTGAACTGTGTTCAGTTTCCAAGAGTAAGGAGGCAGTTGGATAGGATTTCCTAGCATCTCAGAATTTGGACCTTTGCATGGCTGGCGGATGGTGGGAGCCCGGGAACACAGCACTACATACAAGGAAGAGATTGGGATTGATTTTTAATGAATACGAATGGGAATGGCATCACAAAAAGGGGCTTTCAGAAGCATGTCTGTATTGGTCTTTACAGCAGGATTGACTGTCCTGAGTCTAGTTTATCAGGTCATCTATCAGAAGCACCTCAAGGCAGGGGCTGAATCACTCCCAAAAGCTTTCAAGTCTGTGATCTGTGAAGAGACAAGAAAACCTTTGGCATCACTCAAGGCAGCCCTTGGGGAATTGTCCTTGGTGGTGTTCTTGTTAAGAGTATTAGGCATGGAAAATTCTAGGGACCCTGAGGATGAAGGGAAGCTTCATGGTAGGGAGGTAGCCAATTTTTCTTGTAACCTAACTGCTTTTCCTTTTCTTCTTTACATATATATTTATTGACCACTGATTAGGTGTTTGGAGCTGTCATAAATTGTGGGGATTAATGAAGAAAAAAGTTGGAGATGGATCTTGCCCTTAAGGAGCCCACGATCTGGTGAAGGAGACATACATGGGATCACATTCTTTTTTTTTTTTAATTTGTTTTATTTAGGCTTACATGTTAACAGTGCAATTTGATTCATTGTACATAGATAGAGGATACCATATCAATTTTCTAGTTGTAAGTTGTATAGAATCACAACATATATGCAATCATACATAAAGTTACGGTTATTATGACTATCATATTCCACAACCTTTGCTGTCTCCATGCCCCCTCCCCGCTTACACCCCTGTGAACAGAGTTCCTCCATTGTTCCCATGTCCTTCCCCACATTATGGATCAGCATCCACTTATCAACGAGTACATTCGGCATTTGGTTTTCTGAGATTGGCTTACTTCACTTAGCATGATATTCTCCAACTCCATCCATTTACCTGCAAATGCCATAATTCTATTCTCTCTTATTGCCAAGTAATATTCCATTGTGTATATATACCACAGTTTCTTTATCCAGTCATCGATCAAAGAGCATCTTGGTTGGTTCCACAGTTTAGCTATTGTGAATTGAGCTGCTATAAACATTGAAGTGGCTGCAGCACTGTAGTATGCTGTTTTTAAGTCTTCTGGGTATAGACCTAGGAGTGGGATAGCAGGCTCAAATGGTGGTTCCATTCCAAGTTTTCTAAGGAATCTCCATACTGCTTTCCAGATTGGTTGTACCAATTTGCAGTTCC